>JAJOZX010000149.1:447500-560000 GCA_023014485.1 Bathynomus jamesi
GTTGTTGGTCAGCATTGAGGTTGAAAAAAAAAAAAACCGGGTAACAGTACATTATGGACACCCTGTACATGGTCATTTCGCCTCAAAATGTTTATGATGGTAAATTCTTACTTACTGGACCTAATAAGAATACACACACACACACACACACACACACACATATATATATATATATATATATATGGATGATATTTATTATATTATATCCAAAATGGTAGGTTCAAATTTTTTTTAGGCAGTTTATACCTTCGACTCTGCTGCAATGAAGCTTTCGTCACTTCATAATTCAGGAATGAAGCAGTGGGAACTTGGGAAGTAACTTAGCAAAGATACCAGAAAACAAAAATAATTTTTTAGCGAGTTATATCTTGACGAATATTCCAAAATTTAATTCTAAAATCTTTGAAAAATATAACGCGAAAAATTACACTGTGAAACCTGTCTGTTTTGTGTACCTTAGAATCGAGGGGAAAAAAAAGTATTTCAAAGGTACAGATATAGTAGGTCGATAGTAGATAGGGAGTAGGTAGAAAGGTTGTCTTCTTGAAACTAAGTGAGAAATACAAAGGGTACACTTTTGGGTATTAAAGAAAACCTCTCGAGGTATCTTCAGTCTATCGTTTACATACTGTACTTTATACCCAGAGAACGGCGAGTTCTTTTTTGTTTTTCCGCTCCGATTCAAGGTACGCTCAGCGACCAGTTTTTAGAACGTAATCCAAGTCGTCGTTAAAAATAGACGACAATTCTGTAAGTCTAATTAACTTATAGATTTCTCATACTCTTCTGGTCCCATGCGTGAATCACCCCGTGGGGCGAACTCGTAAAACTTTTTCATGCTCTTAATAAATTGAGCCAGCGATTAAGTTATTATTTTACAACTGTAAACGAAATAGGTTACCATAGGAACGATGTATAAACCAATCAAGTTACGGATTCGAAACGATGTTCAATATATAAACAAGTTCCATCCAGCACGTCCATACTGGATCTTTGATCTTTGCGTACAAAAAAGTACATCAAAAATCGTGACAAAGAATTTTGCTAGTCTTATTCAAAGAGAGATAAAGAGTCTAAAATACATTTGCATTGTAAGTTCAATTGTTACAAAAAACGCAAAAATTTACCAAAAAAATTAATGGATTAAAAATATATAAAAATTGACTTGACTTTCTTGAATGAACTAATAACGTTTTAATAAGCAAAAAAAAAAAAATAATAATAATAATAATAATAATAATAAGGAATACTGTTAATTCTTATATTCTGAATTTAGTTAAATTTTTATTCTAACTTTATTTCTAGCATCTTAACATCACTTTACACAATGGCATCTTTGCAATTACTTTATGGAAAAAAGTTCTAACAAACTCTTTACCTTTAATTAATATAACAAGAACCTCATAATTAAGGTACAGTAAAATTCCGATAAACCGAATTGATTGGTACTTAAGGTCATTCGTTTTCTAAAAATTTTGGTATTCAGGCCCCCCCCCCCCCCCCCCCACCCCCCCCCCCCCCCCCCCCCCCTCCTCCATCTCTCTCTCTCTCGCCCCCTCCAACTCGCCGAATAACTTCTATTTTCTGTTAAATATAATCATTGCTACTATCTTCCTTTCTTTCCAAGATCCTGCAGCAGACGTTTTAGAGTCTATGGTTACAAAATTGTATGTAAAAATTCACAAATCTTCGCTTAGAAAATTATAAAAATTGAGTGCATCAGTCGCTACGACACCAATTTCACCCCGTTCGATCCCTTTCGAACGTTCCTCCGTTTTGTAAGTTTAGAACCAAAGACATCTTTAGTGAAGTTTTTGGTTTTCTACAATCTTCGGTATTTTAGTCATCGGATTATAGAAAGTTGAAATGTTACGTTTAAAAGTAGCAAACATTTTAAGGTCACAAAAAACCAGTTTTGTTTTGTTTCATATCACCAAATGTTTGATAGACAGAAGGGAAAAATTTTAGTTAGTGCAGTTTCAGTTTATGCAACTAACTAACCAACTAACCAAATATATATATATATATATATATATATATATATATATATATATATACACAGGGTGGTGCAAAAGTCTGGACCCATAGGCGGTTTATATGGAAAAAAAGTGTGGCCTGCAGGAAGTTTATTATGAAATGAAATTTAATTAACCATACACCAGTGAGTAAATTATGTTAAATTTAACGTTCTAGTTCAGAATTTACAATAAGTGTAATGGTATTTCGTATAATCGAGGCATAAGGAAATTTGCGACTGAACGTGAGGTAGCTCCTTCTTTTGCGTACAAAAGCACAAGCTCTATTCTTTCTGCTATTGTTAACTTGTCTGCCATAGGGTAACAATCTAAAAAATATTTAGTAAAATTATAAATAAAAATTAAATTATAAAAACTATTATAAAAATCGAAAGATATTTTTTATATAGTAAATTACCTATGGGTCCAGACTTTTGCACCACCCTGTTATATATATATATATATATTACAGGTAATATAATAAACAAGTTTTTATATTTACATGGATTAAAACGCGGATTTGGTTCAGTTATACTTTTCTGTTCTGACTTGGAGAGAAAAGGAAATAGCAGATATAAAAATCGCATTTCATTTTATGGTTCATAAGAATAAAATCGTTTACTTAATCCCAAATTTAATTTTCTATAATAGTGCCAAACATATTTTTGTTTTTGTTTGACTGAAACAAACTTTTTGTCGAATTGAATAACAAGAGTATTTGCATCTGGAATTCAAAGGTGATTTCAACAAACGTATTTCCACTTTACTTCAGATCAAAGACGAGGAAACAGTGATACGAATTCATTAAAGTATTAGAATTCTTCGTAATTTGATGCCACATAAATGTGCCCATGGTATAATGCCATAAAGATAGCCATCAAAAGGAAGCTCTGCGCTAAAAAGTGCACCACCCATAGGAGTAAGCTTATTTATAAAACCACGAGGAATGCACGTAGAGAAATTCTTATACCCAGTGGGCAGAAAATTACTTATGCAGATTTGATTTCAAAATCTGTATAGAAAAATGACGATTTCGTTATTGGCGAGAGGACGAGAGTGAAGAATCGTCGGTTTAAAATTTTTTGTTTTGTTTTTTGTTAATTAAAACTATGACAAATGTCATCTTAAAAAATTATTACACGCGAGTAAACTGCAACAAAAATTAGGTACAGTTACGAAAGTAATTAAATTCAAGGGTTTCAAATTCAACATTTTAAGCCACGATGTCTGTATACCAGAAACAACAGTTATGTTGTGTTTTATTGCTGAATCGAAGGACAACTTTAAATGATCGTTTGATATTTTGCTCTCGACATAAAAACAATTTTCAAAAAAGATTGGGGAATGGAAAGGACCTAAAGAGCTTCAAAATGGCGTCAACACTTTTCAAAAGAATAAAACAACCGAAAATCAGTGCTGAAAATTCTGTTTGTTTATATATGAAAATAGAAAAGAAAAACGGAAAAACAAGCAAACAACAATGAAAGGGTTATTAAATACAAATACAAAGATTAACAATATGTTAAAAAAAAATTGTGAAAATCCGTTCCAGACTTTGCAAATGAGTAATAAAAGATAGACAGAAATCCAATATCGAGGTAAAAAGCAATACTTTTCTGGAGTCATCAATCAACGGAACATACGCCTTATGATATAATGTTGAATTAAGGAAATGGGTCATGTTCATCTAAGTTAAACTATATATACTGACATAGATGTAAATAAAGTGCTTTCTGGGGTATGTGAATTGCCCACGACTAAAACAGTTACGAAATCTTTAGAAAACAGATTTCACGGCTTTCAAACTACGAAAACAGCCGTTTCTGGCATATTTTTCTGCCATCTTCTTTATATATATATATATATATATATATATATATATATAGAATGAATGTTGTTATATACCTTCGCCCTAACTTTAGACCTTACAGTGAGGAAGTACAGTGGCGCCATTTGCTAGGGGGGGGTAGGAAGTGATGCACTTGAATTCGCAACAGGATTTTATCACCTACGTAGCCATTTGCGCTTAGTTCTTGATTCCTAAAAAAACAAAAAAAAAAAACAGGTTCAACCATGCTGTACAGATTTTTTGGGCTAAAAATAATGCTATACAACGTTGTTCATTGTTTTTCGCCCAAATCTTGCTTGCTGTTTTTGTCAGATTACATATTTTCAGCAATAACTTCAGTATAGGACGTATCTTTTAAATTTTACTGTTGGTATGTATATACGTCATAAACCCTGATATTTAAGACGGCGAAAAGTCTGTCGTACTTCTCTGTCTAAAAATTTAATATATTTTATACCTAAATTTACTTTTAATGTTTGCCACCCCCAAAAGAAAATGTTAAAATGGCGCCCCTGAGGAAGTACTTCCTTGAAACAAAGGAACAAAGG
The DNA here is from genome assembly GCA_023014485.1 of Bathynomus jamesi. Lineage (NCBI taxonomy): Eukaryota > Metazoa > Arthropoda > Malacostraca > Isopoda > Cirolanidae > Bathynomus > Bathynomus jamesi. Next base: position 451,913 of record JAJOZX010000149.1, read on the forward strand.
AAAAAGTTATTTATAAACTATAACGTCCGTCTCCTACTACGAATTTATTATTCATCTTTGCATTTCTCCTATCGCCAACTATTTCTTACTTGACGCTAATTTTTAGGTGTTCTTTGAATCTTTTTAATTATAAGATAAAGAATAGATGTAACACGTATTCACTACTAATTGAAATAATTCTATGCGAAGGACATAAATAAATGCGGAGGACATAAATAAATGCGAAGGACATAAATAAATACGAAGGACATAAATAAATGCGAAAGACATTAGTAATTAATATGTTTAGTAATAATCTTCAAATTGAAATATAATTCATTTGACAAAGTTCAAATTTCCATTAATGAATGACAGTATTATTACCATTAATGATAATGATGATAATAATACAGTCATGAGGGCACAGAAATTGGCACAGCGTTCAGACCGGATTAATGCGGCTCATTGAACTAACTCGGGAATCGGACCTCCGACTTCACTGACACCTCACTTAAGATAATGGAACTAGAGAATAAAAATTCTAAGTCATATTCGCAAAATTAAAATAAAAATAAAATTTTAAGTCATATTTCAAAATTGAAAATGATTTTATCGCAATTTTTAAATGAAAGTTTACTATTTGCCGGATATTATTAGAGACAAGTTCACAATCCTCCAAAGTTCCTTTTTATCAGTAATAATTAACATAAAATACAATAGTCATTAACTCATAGAATCAAAGTGGAATAATAGCAGTGATGCTACGACCTGCTTAAATACCTTGAATGGATAGTTGTGGGCTGAGAGGTAACGTGTAAAAATTGTAAAATAGTAAAGCCTTTACTTTGTATTTAAGACCTTATGTGTGAAACTCTGTGTCCCGAGGGTTAATGAAGCATATATATATATATATATATATATATATATATATATATATATATAATCCTGTGAACAATGAATTTTATCATGGTGAAGTTTTTATGAACTGAGTGAGGTATAACCATGCATGAGTGCATGAGTAACTAACTGTCGAAAACTCAAAAACTGTGCAATATTATTTTCATACTTTATATGAGACTAGTTAATTCAAATCAGCCTAGTTCAAAATCAGACTAGTTTAAATCAGACACGTTCAAAATCAGACTGGTTAAATCAGACTGGTTTAAATCAGACTAGTTTAACTGAGACTAGTTTAAACAAGACTAGTTTAAATAAGACTAGTTTAAATAAGACTGGTTTAAATAAGACTAGTTTAAAATCAAACTAGTTTAAATCATACTAGTTTAAATCAGACAAGTTCAAAATCAGACTAGTTCCGTAAACTTTTACGTCCACTTCCATTTAAGGTAACCGTCAAAACATTCCTGTTGTCTCAATTTTTTTTCACAATATGTCAAATTTACCTGTTACTTGAAACTTTCTTAATTCGGACGAATCTCTTCTCAAATGGCGTTTGGCACTTCATTTAAGATAACAATTCGCGTAACACTTCATCATGAAGAAGGTTGTATAGTCTCTGGCAGGATGCCCACTTATCTTGTTATTCTCATTTTGTATAAAATTTAAAATAATATTGCACATTGTTCCGAGGTTTCTATCGTGAGTCATGGCATCATGCTTCGAGATCATTCTTTTTGAAAACTTCACCATGCGTCATAAATTCACTATGTAGAATGTTCTGGCATATTTAATAAGGTGCTCTAATATATAAAAAAAACCACATTTGTGACATATATATATATATATATATATATATTGAGAAAAGATATTACAGAACAAGTTAGATTATAATTGTCTGATCTTTGATTTCTGCAAAACCCGCGTCGTCAATTGCAACAGCAAATGTTAAGAAACACCATTTGAATGTACCTTGTCATTATTATTATATAAACTTTATAAGATATAAAATTGTTACTGTCATTACTGTCATTATTTGTGTTAATTATAGAAGAATGTGTTAACTGGTTAACTGTGTAAACCTTGAACGTACAAAGAAAGAAATTAGCTGATTAAATTGCAAGAAAAAAGGAAAGGTATGTTTATGTTAATTAATTAACCTGATAAACTAAGTATCACTAACTATGTTTTACTTAGTTTCATTAGATATTTTAATTAATTAAAATAAAACTTAGCGTTTACTAGTTCCTTTAGTTAAACAGAGACAATAGATAAAACACTAAGATTTTATTTCTTAACTAGTTTGTGTAAGATAAAATATTATCAGGCTAAATATTGTAAACTGCAATCATGGTTTGCAATTCAGGGTGGATACATACATACATACATACATACAATACATACATATATAGTTACACACACACAGAGTATATATATATATATATATATATATATATATATATATATATATATATATATATATATATATATATATATATACACATACACACAGTTACACACAGTATATAAATCTGAAATTTAGGGATTCAGTGGAACTGGAATAAAATCTTTGCACAGGATTCGAATATTTGCGTGTGTGGTAGCGAAAGTCTCATTTCTCTGAATTTTTGAATAGATGCCAAAAGAGGGCAGGCGCTCGCGTCGGCCATCTCTTCTTTTTCCCCCCTTGTGTTCACTTCGTGATTCAAGGAATGTTCAGTTAAACTCTTTAAGGCCAGAATTTTTTTGTAGGGTTAAGTTATTAATGCGCGTATTTGAAACGTTACAAATTTGTACTAGTCGTCCATAAACGGTTAAAAAAGTTTAAGTTTAGTGAGAGTATAAATTTTAAACGATGATAAAGGTAACTCGGGTTAAAGGCAAAACATTAAGCAAAAGCTTTGAGGAAAATAGAAATTATTAAATAAAAGTTATAATAAGCTGCTTCTACTTCTGATGTTGATACATCATTTACTCATTTTATATAACGAAGGTTTAAATCACGGAACAAAGACCACGCATGGTTAGCTAATGGGTACCCGTTTTGTAATAAGGCCTACCACGGCCATTTTCGTTCGAGGTTCAGTCCACAATTTGAGTTAATTGTTTTTCTTATAAATTAATTCGACTTTTCTTTTTCAATGAAACGGATTTGGAATTTGAATTTGAATTTGAATCCTGCTTCTAGGATTCATCGAGATAATTAAAGATGGCGTGAATGATGCGTTTTCCCTAAATTTTTAAGTTAATTCCGAATCTAATCTGGATTTGAGCTTCAGAATTTTAAGTCGAGAATGGAATTGGAATTAGAATTGAGATCATTTATGTCCGAATTGAAGTTGGAACTGGTTCTGAATACTTTCTGATGGGTGGAAGAAATCCAAGTTTGGTTTGATTTCAAGGTTCTTATAGATGGAGTGAAATGTTGAAATGGGAAATGAAAGCCTAGCGGTCTTGATTGATGATATACATACACATACATACATACATACACGTGTGTGTGTGTGTGTGTGTGTGTGTGTATATATAATTTTTCCTTCTTTTCCTTCATATTAAAAGATAAACATTGAAACTCATGTAATTATCTAAAAGCAAATAAGAAAAGTTAAATGCAAAATAAAATAAATTTGTTTGGCAAATGAAAAAACTAGGATAAAATCGACATTTTTTTAGCAAACCTCCAACGTAAACAAACTCCATGTATCATGTAATGCATTTTACTTAGTGGTAAAAATGATTCGCAAATTAAAAATTATAATTAAGTAAAAAAAAAAAGAAAAAAAAGTACATATATATATATATATATATATATATTTCCCGTTAAAAACATTTAATAGGAGGGGAGACTTCGTTTTCCTTGCTTGCATTAGCTGCCGACGTCGCTGTGCTTGCATGCGAAAACTGCTTGCTTGCTCGCTCGCTAAAATAGGTTTTATAACGCGTTTGTTTTTGTAATATAATTAACAACTTGTTAGTGTGTGATCTTGTAGGGTTAAAGCCTGTTTTTAATTACGTATTATAATATTCGTTTATATTTATCTATTTATTCAGAAGAATTTTGTTGGTTTTGTGTGTTTGCAAGTTCATATCTTGTTTTATAGTATTTCAAGTTGAGACACGCACAAAAGGGGGAGCCGAATGGCATCACGTTACTGTGAACCCAAGCAAAATGAGGACGCAACACCATAACACTGCAGTACATTTATTTAAAGTGGATATACTGCGATTGGTCTTACTAAATATTACATTAATATATTTCCGAATGAGGTATTTTTCTGCAACCCAAAAATTATTCTTTCTTCCCTCATTTATGCAAACATTTTAAAATTTATTTTCTTGCGACGTTTTTGGGGGGAGATTTCCTAAATTCAGAAAATGTAAAGAAGGAAATAATAGCATTTTTGCCATGTTCTCCATCGACAACATGACGAGAATTGATTCTGTAACGAAACCCCCCCCTCCCCCCCAAACTCCCACTCTCCACCCCCCAATAAAAGTTCCTCGTGCAGTACTTCCTATAATGTTTTACACCGCGTTCATTAGGCAAAAATTCTGAAAGTAGTTATACCTTTGGACCAAGAAATTATCTCACGTGTTCAGAAGTCTGCGCATGCGCACTGTTTATATTTTAATTTTGAAATAAAATATTAACAACTTATTTCTTAAAATAAATACATATTTATTTCATAAAATTGTTATTTTTAAAACTTAGAAATATATTATTAATACGTTTGGCCATAACGCATTTTGTGAATATAACCGCATGTGGGTAAACACGAAAAGATGTATTTGTTATAATGTTATAATGTTTCAGACCAATAAAGACCCTAGGATCCACTCATGGCTAGTCTACCTAACTGTGTTGGTAATTGTGTATTGTGTATGTCCTCCGTGGTGGCGGAGGGGACCTGCAATGTTTGTCCCGAGTACAACCGGAAATAAAGCCAACTAGTTCTAAACTGTTGGTCATCATATAAATTTGAAGTATAGGTCGGATTCTTAATTGTTAGTGAAACGGGTATGGCGCTAAGTTTTTGGAGAAAGTCAATTGCTAATTTTTCAAAACCAGTCGTACTAAAATTTGGTTCACCGACTGCAATTTCCATTACAAAAGACTGAGGCACCACTAACTGCAAGTTGATCGTGACATCAGCATGCAGAGGTTGTAAGCTGTAACTTGTTGGACAGACTCTGTATATCTACTGCTCCGTTACGGACGGAAGGCAGAACATAAAAATTTAGGATGGTTTCAGAAAAAATTAGCGACAAAATTAACGTTAGCGTTAGCGGCGCTAAATTTTATGGTAGTTAGCGTTAGTGTTAGCTGCGCTAACTTTAGGAGTTAGTGGGCAAAGCACTGCATACTACCACCAAAACTTAATTTATTCTCTACCCAAATTTATGAAGGGAACTACACACAAATTTCCGATCCGACCCCAAAAATTTAACAGCAATTTCTTTTTTTTTTAAATTTGAATTTAACTTGCCTGACTTGACCTAACCTAACATGACTTAACCTAACCTAATTTAGTAAGGTAATTTTTTATCGTCAGTTTGGGTAAATATTCTTATATAAATTCGTCGTTTTAGGAATTCGGACCTAGGTTAATAATTACTTTTAACAAAATTATATTATTAAGAGAAATAAGAGTATTTAATATAGTATTCCTTTATCCTAGTTCCATTTTATCGTTCATTACAGGCTACTTTGTTCAAATGGAGTACTTTTTAGTGTCATTCTCTTTACGTGTCTTTTAGATTCATTAAAGCGTCTTCATTATGAAGCGATGAAATCCCTGTCTGAAAATCCACTAAAAACCGCGAGGGGGATTATTATGAGCGATCGAAGTTTCTAGAACCGACAAAACTCGAGACAGATCGACAATGTCGAACCGAAACAGAATTAAGGCGTTCGTTCAGAACGACCGCTCTCGTTGCAAACTTCTTTTGATTGACAGATATTGTTTATAATGTTTTTACGCTCTTATTTCGATGGACCTTATATTTTAGAACGAACTTAGTGCATATATTCAGTTAAACTCGCAATTATTTTCGGCTACGTTTGGAAATGAGAGGCATAGAATTAATTTGGTCACTTTTTAATAATAAATAACCTTACAACCTTACAAAGGTTCCGCGCGATGATTTCTCATTTAACGATATGAATTTAAAATATTTATTATCATTAGAAGAAAAGCACTTTAAAACGTCAATTAACGAGTGTTGTCAAAACGGAGGTTGAATCATGGCCGTTTCGTCAGTTCGGATGGAGACTCGTGAATCACGACTCGGAAGTTATCTTCCAAACATTCGACGAGATTACTTGTAGGCCTAAAACTTTCTCGTCTTCACAGAAAATGGTACAATGAGGGGTGAAATTAATGTTTGGGACATTTTTCAGTCCAGGAATGAACTTTTATTAAAAACCGGGAAAAACCGCGTTTTCAAATCGACGGAAAACTGTCTGTTGTGCTCAATATTACAAAAATCAATTTAATACAATTTGTACAAAAAAAAATAATAAATAAAGCTTCGTCTGTTCCGCTTTGTTTAATTAAAGTTCAAAAAGTTAACAAAATTGTTCAAATCAATTACAAAATCTTTAAGAAATTAAACACAAAAATTTACTTTAAATTCAACCATTTTTGTGGTCTCAAAAATTGAATTAAAATAATGAATTAAACCACTGTAACTTACAACAACAACAACATTATTAAAGACAACAACAACAATAATAATAATAATAATAATAATAATAATAATAGTAATATTTCTTGTCAACTGTATAGCTTTTATGAACGAGACAGCGTCATCATATAAATGCAATTAAGGAATTTTGGAAGGTGTAATAATTTTGAATCAAGGACCAAGAAATTTCGGTTTGAAATCGTACGTGAGTCACATTTTTATTTTATTTATTTTTTTTACCTAAAATAATTATTTAACGTCTTGGGTTGAAATAGCTTCTTAAAGTATCGTATTAGACAATTTTTGCTTGAAGTTGTTTGACATTGTGTAAACCAGTATGGGTGTAATGCATATCTTATGTAATGTGTCCTTTCTGAATAAAGGTTATTATTATTATTATTATTATTATTATATATAGTATCAGAGATTAAAAAATTAGGGTGTAATTGTAGCTGAAAAACTAATCTTCAAAGTGTACATCGAACACATAAATAGACTGTCGAAACTCACTTATAAATAGTATATATATTAAAATACCACATTCCAAGATATATTCTGTTCATTTTATTCGCCCTTATATATTCTATATAACATCGCAATCCTTTAAACGTATCGCGTACAAAATTGTCAAAATCGTATGAAGTGCCAAAACCAACAGAAACTATACAAATCTCTAAAACTTCTTAAGCTTAGTAACCTCCAGAAGCTGAATGTTTGTTAACATGTTCCTAAAATATTTTGGAATGTTTATTACGCAAACCATATCAAATAACCCAGTAAACCATTCAGTGAATTTAAAGAAATAATAGTAATGATTACTTCTAAAAATGTATAACCTTACCCTTGAAATGTGAAGGAGATCCCTCTCGTACGAAGAAGTTAATATTTGGAATAATGTGGAAGCAAATTTAAAAACTTGCAAATTTAAAAACTTGCAAGTTTAAAAACTCGCAAATTTAAAAACTCGCAAATTTAAAAACTCGCAAATTTAAAAACTCGCAAATTTAAAAACTCGCAAATTTAAAAACTTAATTTTCTCAGAAATTTTTGTACTCAATTAAAAATTGAGGTTTGGATGGGTACAAGTTTATTTCCTTCCTCACCTTTCTCCTTATATATTATTCTCTTAATTTCTACGAAAAGCTTCAAAGAAAATCAGTTTGATGCGTAAATTACTGCTTTCCACAACTTCAAAATACCTTCAAACAAACTCTTTAGATTTTCAGCGAGTATTTATGGATATATTTTAAGCTCAGACCATTTATAAATAAATACCAGCACTGTATATTAAGTTATTTGTTCAAATTCGAATTCTAGTAATTGTATATATTTGTTATGAATATAGTTACGAAAATTGTGCCGAACAAATCTGAGTAAATTTTGGTATGGAAGGTAATTCTTGTTGCCTCAAATTTGAGAGTGCTTCACATATTTTACATGAAATTGCTGTACTTATCTTTTGATACACTGACGTGCATATTTTGTGTGTATTCTCTCTATATATTCTCTTTTGGACGAGAATACATACAATAATGTTGGGATAATAATAATAATAATAATAATAATAATAATAATAATAATAATAATAAATAATAATAATAATAATAAATAATAATAATAATTATGATAGCAATGTTAACACGAATAGTGATGGGGAAAATTCAATGATACTTGCAGGAATAATGACAGAAAAACTAAGCTGGATTATGAAGAGGTATTAATGGAGAAATATTGAAGTCGAAACTACAGAATAAGGAAGAGAGAGTAAGGTTTATTCTGAGTTTGGTTTTTTGGGGGGTTATTCCACCTTCAGACGTAATCTTCTTTCAATTCTATCCCGTTTGAGTTTATAAATACAGGGTTTTCAGTGTTGAGTCTACAGAGATATATAAAAATATTATTCTAAACTAAAAACAGGCCTGTATACGGGCAGTTTGCGATCGCGAATACGTGCGATTTTTTGGTCCAGTTTCTGTAGAGCGAGTTTTAGGGGCATATTTTTTTATTTTTTTAATTAAGAGTATGCAATATAGGAATAATGAAAATCTAAGTTTTTTTACTTTTTTAAAATTTTTTGACAAAAAAATGAACCTTTATTTGCCCCTCTGGACTGAGCCGTGTTAACACGTGCATTGAAAAAAGTTACCAAAATTAATATTTAAAAATTATTTTCAATAATATACTGCTTTAGATTGAAAAAAATGAATATATAAGACAGCAAAAAATGGAAATTTACTTTACTTTAGTTACTTTGTATGGTAAGATTTGAAGCATGGAGTTATACATAGGGTGACTTTGCATACTTCACACATATATCGACTCTCCTTGCGAATTTTTTTCCCATTTCTATCACGCTTCTTGGAACACACACAGCACTGTCTTGAAAGATTTCTCTTCTTTTCGGTTGGAGGTATTTCCATTGGGAAATGGCCCGGTGCAAAGCGAATTGGGTGAGGGGAAGTTGAGGGTCTTCCAGGTCTTGTGGCAGGAATTTCTGGACGGTACTTTTCAATGATGTCATTTACAATTTCCATCCTGTATTTTAGGCGTTTCTTAGTGGCTGCTGGTTCGTTGGCAGTTGCTTTATACAGTTGGTAAGAGTTCCAAAGAGCAAGATCCATTAGATGAAAGAAAACCTTCTTATAATATTTCTTGCCACGTTTCCTGGGCAAAGGATAGTCAGCCAAATGTTGATCCACTATATCAACTCCTCCCATTGTAAAGTTGTAGTCGCAAACTACTTTCGGTCTCTTCTTTGGTCCTCCTCGAGTTGTGACATCTTGTTGGGATGGATTATGACAAGTAGATAACAAACATACATCCTTTTTGTCTTTCCATTTCATTGCCATAACTTTCCCTCTTTGAAAGGCAATAAATTCATCCTTCTTCAATTTGGATCTCAGTTTTTCGGGCATCTCCTTGCGATTTTGCCTCACTGTCCCATATATATCTGTACGATTCACAATAAGTAGGTCGGCTAATTGGGGACTATTATAAAAATTATCAACAGTAACGCAATATCCTTTATTCAGGAGAGGTTTCATGAGGGTCATGACTACTTGAGAAGACATTGGAAGCTCTGTAAAATCCGGATCTAATTTCGTTCCTTTGCCAACAGAGATCGTAAATGACCAAACATACCCAGTTTTAGACTCGCAAAGCATGAAGTATTTTATACCGAATCTAGAGCGTTTTAGTGGCATGTATTGGACCCATCCAAGTTTTCCTTTATAAAGCATTAGGCTCTCATCTACGTAGGTGTTGTCCAGTTTTGTACAGCAAACGGCACTGCCAGGCGTAAGATGTCCCGGATATTTACGTACATGCACAAAAATACCATACGATACACGAATATATCCGATTCCATCCAAAGTCGACGGCAAAAAAAAAATTTTTTTTTCACGTGTTAAAACGTGATGTTCTGAAAAAAACCAATATATTTCTGGATATTTCCGGGTTGGCCCGTTAAGGGGTTAATATATAGCATGCTCGCTTTCAACCACGTACGAAAGCCTTGGCAGTACTTTGACCCCACTATTCTTGTTGTTGTTGGTTAGCCGATCAGCCCACCCTGATCGAGCAAGCCGGCGGCACCCAGAACCGATCGCCCTCTCCGAAGTGGACCAGAGGTTCAGCGCACTAGTGATGATGTGTTGTGTTCTATGTTGTGCTAGAGCGGTACAGTCTGTCATAATGTGTTCAGTTGTTTGTGGTGTGTCCTGGCACAGATGGCAGGTGTCGTCTGGGGAGTTGTATAGTCTGTGTTTATATGTCTGTAAGTTGGGGTGATGTCCACATCAGAATCGTGCTAAGTTAACTCGATCCGATCTGCTCAGGCTGGTCTCTGACCTGTCAATGGGTGGCGGCTTCGCACCTAGAACCGCATTCGGAGAGAGTCGTGTCAGTGCTTTGTGGGTTAGGTGTGTGTGTGTATGTGTTTTCTGTATTGTGTGATGTCTGTGGGGCGTGGTATGGAAATTGAGTATTTGGTTATAATGTCTCTCTGGTGTTACCTTAATGGTGCGAGGTGTTGATGCATGATTGTACATGTAGTGGCAAGGGTGTTGTGGGTTAGTTGTCGCTACTGTCATGAACTGTGTTCCCCTCATGTCTAAATGTTCCCTAACTTTCAGTATTTTTGTTTCTGTGTGCAGGTGTTCTATTGGTGTTGTTTGAGTGCATCCTGTAATGATACGAAGTGCGTTGTCTGTAAGATGTTTATGTGTGTGTTTGAGATAATGGGTGCCCAGCATGGGCTAGCATAGTCCATAACTGAGCGAATATATTGTTTGTATATGAGTGATGTTGTTCCCTGCTGGTGTCTAAAGTTTGTGCCTGCTAGTACCCTAAGCGTGTTAAGTCTTGACGTACATTTGTACGTGAGTGAGTGTGTGGAATGTTTGTGTTGTTTAGTGTAAGCTGTGGAGTTATCTGGTGTTCTTTTGTGTTGCTTGTAAGCAAGGTGATGGTTGATTTTGTGGGCGCTACTTTAAGTCTATTGTGTGTGAGCCAGTCTTGTATACTGTTTATGTATGTTTGTAGGTTATTTGTAGCGGTGTCGATGTTGTTCTGTTGTTCTGGGTGGATGTTAGAGTGATGTCATCTGCATATGATGATAAGGCATTACTAAGGCAAGCTTGTTATCTATGGGTGTTGGAATGTCATGCATGTATAAGTTGAACAGTGTTGGTGAGAGAACAGAGCCTTGAGGGATCCCGTTCGGAAAAAGCTTGTTTTTGAATGACTTACCATTAAATGTGACCTGTGAGTATCTTCCTGAAAGATAGTTGCTCAGCCACCTTTTGGTGTTATTGTACATGTTTGTGTTGAGTATTTTGTTTATGAGAGGGAAGCGTGGGATAGCATCAAATGCTTTATTAATGTCTATTGTTGCTAATAGTGTACGTTGAGCTGGTTGCCTGGGGTTAATGCCATCCATGATGTGCTGCGTGAGGTTAGTGAGTAATGTCGTGGTTGAGTGGTGAGGTCTGAATCCATGTTGAGTAGGCGATAGTGGTATGTGTGGGTTGGTGATTTGTAAGATTAGTCTTTTTGTTACTTTGGAAAGTGTGCATAATAAAGTAATGGGTCTATAGGAAGCTGGTTCTGTTGGGTTTTTGTTTGGTGTGTGTAGTGTAATAATTTTACGTTGTTTCCATATGTTAGGAATAATGCAGTGTTGGTATGAATATGTGCTGATATTTGTGAGAGCTAGTATTCCCTGTGGGCCCAAGTGTTTAAGGTGTATGTTAGATATGTTGTCTGGTCCAGTACCTTCGAATTCTTAATGTTTTTGATGATCTTGGTGGTCTGGTCTGTATTGAAGGGTGTAATGGTCGTGTCGAGTCTGTAGGCTTTCTTGTGTCTGGCTGTTTGTCTTTCTGCGTGTTTCTGGTTGTTGTCTCTGTTTAAATGACTTAACTTTGCGTAGTGATTAACTAGAATGTTAGCTTGTTGTGTATATGTTGGGATGTTATTTTGACCCCACTATTTGCTTGGCAATGCTGCTGCGAACGGCTCGTACCCTGAAATGTGCGTATGGGTAGAATGTAAAAATATATTTAACTCTTCATACTTCCAAATTCAAAACTTTATTCAGAAAGGAATACAAGTGAGTGTTTTACAGTTTTTATATAATTGATATGACATTAATATATTTACAGTACTCTCACCCGAATATACCATAGGAAGCATGGAGGCTTTTTAGGCAGAATTAATGTCACATAGTTTATTTATTACATAAAAATAAATAAACTAAGTGCCATTAAAAACTTCCATTTAAACTATGAATACACTGATGAATATATATATATATATATATATATATATATATATATATATATATATATATATATGATGAATAATATATATATATGTGGGGTGGCCAAAAGTCGCGATCGGGTCATATAGAATGATTGATAAAATAATGAGTTTTAACTTTTGAAACAAGAAAAAGACATTACAAATGAAATTGAAATTAAATAAAAAGATATCTTATACGTCCAATTGGTCTGTATGGATACCGTCGTGATCAACGCATAATTGTATTCAAGCACTAAACGAGCACTGACGTCCGTATATTTCTGCGGTCTCCCGCATCGTTTGGCATCTAAAACAGATCCGGTTGTGAATGTTTTTTCTTCAGTTTAAGTAAATTTGCCTAGGTTGGATCTGCTTCATTAAAACGCATTGCAATGTCTTCTCTTATATCATTATAAGTTTTACCAGTACGTTCGTTTTCGTACAGGCAAACACTCGCAACACTGACAACAAGACACTCCTCGACTGTAAAAGAACTCGCATCCGCCATGTTGAAGGCTTGTTGGTCTACGTCATTATGAGGTTTGTTTACATATCACATAACCTAGGCTAGGCCGAAGGTGATTATCTTAGGCCTAGCTGCTTCTATTTGGCAAATTTGTGCGAATTCCTTCGTAAATATTCTTTGGAACACGTTCTTCATTTCTAATTCCTGTACATTTCTAAACGAATCGATCGCGACTTTTGCCTACCACTGTATATATACAAATCTCTCTTTTTTTTTTTTATCTAATTTTTGGTTTGAGCTTTTTCCTCTGAAGATGAATTTTTGTGACGGAAAAGAAACGTCACCACTAAAATGTGATGCGTTGAATCGCTAGAAGAGAAAATACCCGTAACTGCTCCGTCTTTATTCCTATACAGAACCTTTATACTGTATTATTTAATACATACAGTATAGTAAATATTTAAAAAAATTGTTTACATTTCAGTATTTGGATGCGATATCTTCATTTGGTGCGTGAAGAGGTCTCGTGCATTTTCACAGTTCTTCCCTTCCTGCTGGGGAACCCATAGCCACTGTTCTTCTTCTTTTTTTCCCGTTACATTTTTAAAGACCTTCAGAATCGCTAAATCGATCGATCCGAAGTCTGCTGGTGTTCATCTATGGAAAAAAGATCGTAAAAAAAAAAAAAAAAAAAAAAAAAAAAGTCCAATTAGTAATTTCTGTTTTCTTTTAATATATTTTTCGTTTCAACCAACATAATAAAATTAAAGAGTAAAACCCCAAAACTATGACTTAGTAATTTATTTAATTATTTGTTCATTCATTCGGCGAACATTTTTCTGCACATGTACGTCATTTTTCCGCACATGTACGTGCGGAAGATTGTTGACTCAAGTTTGTTCACTGAAGTTGCTACTTTACCCATTTTCGTTGCTTATATTATTAGGTTATAGACAGAATGGAGAGATTACAATGACGGGCCACTAAGATGATTCCTAGACTTGACAACAAATCCTACGCTGCCCTTTTAGAAATGTTAAATTTATTCTCGCTCATAAAAAGGCGAATTCGAGGAAATTTAATCCAGGTATTTAAAATGATTAAAGGTTTGGATAATGTCGACGCCGAAAAATATTTCACCTTCAGAAATGCAGTTAGAACTCGCGGTAATAATGGTTTAAAATTAGTGGGTAAACATTTTAATTCTAATGAAGTTAAACATTTTTTCTTCAATCGTATAGTTAATTTGTGGAATGGATTGCCAGCCAGAGTAGTTCAAAATAATTGGGTCGAATCTTTTAAAAAGAAACTAGCTACTTATAAATTGCCTTATTAAACCTCCAGTTTAGAGCATCTGTTAACGCGTAGAGGCGTTGTGGATTTTTCACTCCGATTCTCTCCTTTTTACTTTAAAATTTTCGTTTTATCTTTAAGTTTCTTTCCTTCATTTCAACTCTCTTCTTCGTTTTGCTTCAAAACATTCACTTATCTTTAACTTTTCTTACATCTTTTAAACCTTCCTTCTCAAACGGACAGCCTCGTAGGGACCAGCCGGTCTGTTGCTGTTTGGTGTCTTTTGTATATATATATATATATATATATATATATATGAAAATTATTTCACGAAAGTAAGACGTGAATAATATTTATGATGAAAATAACCATGAAGGAAAAAGAAAACACGACATAGTGCTCAAGCGCTTTCGTCTAATGAGTGTTCCTGAGGATGTTATTAGACGAAAGCACTTGAGCACTATTTCGTGTTTTCTTTTTCATTCGTGGTTATTTTCATATATATATATATATATATATATATATATATATATATATATATGGCGAACCTAAAATACATTTAAATATTTTGATGAGTTAAATTTACTAAAAAAATTAATATTAATATTTTAAGTGAAAAACGTGTCTAATCTTTCATCTAAAATAAATCCAAACATTTCTCTAAACAATTTCCTCTTGATCTCAAATTTTTAATATCTAGATTTTTCGCAAATAATTAATTAATTATTTCGCTGGGCATTCGAGTAGACGTTTCGGTAAGAAATTGGGTTCCTACAGTTTGATAAATGTTTCACACAGTTAGATTTGTTCCAATTTTACCAACTACGAAATGCTGAAACAAACTGCTGAAATGCTTTTTACAGAAATGCTCAGCAACTTCACCTAAAGGTTTAAAAAAAAATGGCGTCTTTGTTGTTATTTTTATTAAAAGAATATTAAACTCTTACTTAACAATTTTTTTTTTAACAATAATTATTAACTACATAAATGAATTTAACTTTGGGGACTGATTTTAGTCTTTTGCTAGTTTTGCTTCATTAGTTTTTAGGTAAATAATTTGCAAATATTAAGTCATGTCTTCGTCTGAACGAGAAAAACAATTCAATTAACAAATGAAGACCAGCGGCGCGCATATACTGTACTATATATATATATATATATATATATATATATATAATGATAATGATAAACTTCATTGGCAGGATATAAATCCCATAAAATAGTACAGTATTCTCGAAGGTAATAAACAGTACGATAAATCAAAATAATAATAATAATAATAATAATTTTATTGTTTTTTGCTACATATATAGGGTGAACCAAATGTAGGTGGACAGTAAATGATAACGTTTATTTTGAGAATACATATTTAATTTTTTTGTATACTATAATACAAAATAAAATTTAAATAAATTTAGTTATAATATTTAATATAATAAAACACAAACACCATAGTTATAATGAACACCATAGTTATAATATAATATAACACAAACCGTATTCAACCTACTGTCCACCTACTTTTGGTTCACCGTGTATAGAGAGAGTAACATATAATAACATATCTATATATACAGTATACATATGATAGTGATACAGTTAATGCATTCCAAAGTATATAGGGTAGGGTCGTTGAATGTAGGGTCGTAGAATAGACAATATAAAACCATAGTAACAGCAACAGCAACAACAATAATAATATCAGCATTGCAATTTATTTATTGTTTTTATACGAGTTGATGGTACACATCAGTTGGTACAGGAAACATACATACATACACATACATGCACATGTGTCATATATGTATATATATATATATATATTAATATATATATATGCACATACGTGCGTGTATATATATATAAATTAACGTACTGCACCCTTGTTTGGGGAAACCCCGCTAACAACGCATTAAATGGTATATTCGTCATCCAAAAACGAGCAATAAGGTTATTATCTGATGCTGATTTCCTTGATCACTCTAGTGCATTATTTAAAGAGCTAAACCTACTAAAGCTCAACGATATAACCAAACTGACACATTTTATTTTTATTTACGAGTGTAAGAACAAAATCATTAATTTGCAATGGGTAAATAGATATTTTGTAACTCATCAAGAAATCCACTCGTATCAGACCAGAAATAGATCAAAGCTCGTTATACCTCAATTTAGGTTGTCTTCATCTCAAAAACTACCCATTTTCATTGGATTGAAACTATGGAATGACTTGCATGCCGATATAAAAAATATTGTGAATGTAAATTTGTTTAAAACCAAGTTGAAATCTCGATTAATAATGGCATACTAACAAAAATTTAGGATTAATGTCAATTATTATTGTTTACTAATTATTAATTTCTCTTGTGTAATCTAGTATTAAAAAACATTTCTTGGGATTGTTCAGTTCTTATCTCTCATGTATAATATTGGTTTCTTTGTATGGTATTGGTATAATGCCTTCAATGGTAACCTTACATTTGTCATGTCAGTAGTGATAATTTAAGATTAATACATGTTTTAACTATTAATAATACTTATTTACTTATTTATTTATTTATTTATTATTAATTAATAACAACCAGCTGTTTATTTTTAATAAGAGCCCAGTAAAGCCTAAAGCTTAAGGGCCAAATTAAATAAAATAAATAGTCGAGCTTCACAATTATTCATGTCATTGTAAATTGTAAAACGAATGTATTTATCTTATTATTAATAAGGGTTATTCAATTCAATTCAAAAAAATAGAAGAAGAGAACCAAAATACTCGTGTGTGTGTGTATATATATATATAGTATATGTGCACACATATAGGCATACATACATAAATACACACATACACATATAAATGCATATAGACACACACACATATGCAGGTACATGAGTGTATATCCAAGCTATCCAAGCTATTATCCAAGCTATCCATGAGTCCTGCCGTTTATCCTCTAAACTATTGTCTTCTTGGTACGAAAACGTCTGTCTGTAGCTCCACTTAACTTCGACATTACAATATTATTTCTAATCAATTGTATATATTTCTATCCTAAGTATATGAACTGTCATTGTATTAATAATATTTGTCATATGGACTATAGACTGCCAATAAACCTTTTCATTTTCATTTCATTTTCATATCCATAAATACGCACCCACATACATATACAGTATAACACATGCCCATTATATATTCGGACAAATGGGATGGTAATGCCTGCGTATATTTACATTGCAAAGAACTGCCATTAACAAGCAAATTTTGTGCTTTATTGGCAGAATGGAGTTGTATGGTAAATCTTAATAGATAATGCAGAGTAGCGAAGTTATGTACACTAACTTTAAAGATATAGTCAAAGAGAGAAACGTACATAGAGATTATCTGTCGTGAGCTGCATACATATGTTTAGAAATACATACAGTTACGATATTCAGCTAAGATTACGCATTTATACAACTACTCATAATTACATATTCATCTAAGATTATACCTTCGTATTTATTTGGATATTAGACGTTGAAATATAATTAAATATATAATTAAAATATTAATTACCTTGCTTATATCTTAACAACCTTTGATGCCTTTACCTTGCTCATATTTGGTTTTATTTTACCGGTTATTATTATTATTATTATTATTATTATTATAATATGTTTTTTTGGTTTGCTATATAGAAATAATATGGAAACAAGAGTATGTATCATAGTTTAATTTTGTTGGCTGAAATAAGACAAGAGATACAGAGTTATGGCTCGTATGAGTTGATGAATTTGTTTTTCAGTTTTCTTTGGAAGATTTTTAGTGTCTAGATTGTTTTATCTCTTGGTCAAGTGAATTCCAAAGGTTTGGACCAGTTGAGGATAAGGATCTAGTCGCACAATCTAGAGCAGGGTTCGGCAAACTTTTGAACGCAGTGTGCCAGTTTACAATAAATGTCAACATTTTTAAGGCCCTGCGTGCCAACTATAATTTTCATATGCATATTTCGTAGAACGGTCCGCTCTATTTCAATCCCAACAAACAAATCAAAGCGCTTTTGATTTGTATTTTAACCAAAAATACACACAAACACTTACATTGCCATCTCAATGCCATCTCATTGATACTGTCCTTTATAATTTTTTAATTATATATACTGTACAATAATTATATTTTTAATTATATATACAATATATAATGTATAATAATATTCAATATAATAATTTAATATAATTTTATAATTTCAAATTTTTTTTTAAATTGCAATTTTTGGGGAATCACTTGGCGTGCCTTGGACAACCACCTCGCGTGCCAACTCTGGCACGCGTGCCTATGGTTACCCACCACTGATCTACAGTATAATTAGATTTTCTGATGTATGCGTCCAAGTGTCTTGTGTATTTTGAACAATTTGATACATATATGAAGCAATGTTTAATTTGTAGATTTCTCCTAGTTTCAGAATTTTAACTCTTGGAACATTTGATCTGTACTGTCATTATGCTTGTTCGATTTAGAAATTTTCCTAACTAATCGTTTTTATATTACTACCAATGGCTGTAGCGAAAATTGACGTGTGCACTAATGCAGTATTGTAGGTGTGGGTACACTTTGGTCAAGGTTATGGATCGAAGAACCTGTTTTGGGAGTGCTGCACCAGTTTTCGTAATTATGAATGAGACCTTGGCTAATTTGTTGCACAGATCTTCAGTGTGTTCTTTGAATGAGAGATTTGAATCGATGGTAGTTCCCAGAAGTTTGACCGATTGCACTCGCTGAACAGGGATTGAATTTATGCGTAGGTTTAAAGAGGGCAACGATTTTTTTTTTTTGTTTTTTAATATGTTTTGTGTTTTTAATATCTAAAGATAGTTTGTTGGCATTAAACCATACATAAACACTTTGGATTTCATTGTTGGTGGTCGTTTGGAGTGGTAGCGAATCTTTATGCGAGGTTATGATTGAGGTATCATCCGCATACTAGTAACAAGAAGAGTTATTTAGTAACCCGTGGAAGTCGTTTATATAAAGAAGAAACAGAATAGGTGCCAGAATGCTCCCTTGGGATACCCCGTGGGAGATGGATCTTATCTGTGAGGTAAGAGTCGTGCTATAAATTGTGTCCTATTAGCTAAGTACGAGTTGAACCATGTTAAGGGGAGTCCCCAAAGTCGTAGTGTTCGAGTTTTTTTAAAAGAGTATATCATGAGGTACTGCTTCAAAGGCCTTAGCTAGATAAAGTAGAATGATTATTGAAGGTTTTTGTCGTTAAAATTGCTATAAAATTCCTCTAATATTGCGGTTATCGCGTCATTTGTCGTGGGTTTATTTAGAAAACCAAACTATTATTTGTGTATGATTTTGTATTTGAATATTGAATACGAATATGAAGTAAGACTAGATTTTTCTTCACAGTTTTATATAGTTTGTATTTTTTGTTTAATACACGTCTTTAGACCTAAAAATTATTACTAAAAGAAATAAAAATAAAACACGTAATGAAACAAGTAATGATAAAAACTACCCAAAGCTACGACTAAAAAAAGATAAATAAATAAATTAAATAAATAAAAATTAAAAATACATGGTCAAAATATCAATATATATATATATATATATATATATATATATATATATATATATATATATATATATATATATATATATAATTACGTTCGCTCCTACTCGGTCGTATCTTTTGTATCACTTTCCTCCTACAAGGAAAATAACTACTACTTTTGTTGTAGATTTTTTGGGGGTGAAGGGTGCTTAATTTAGGTTAGGTTAAGTTAGGTTAATCTAACCCAACCTAACCTAAAATAAAATAAAGCAAAAGCTGGATGTGTAAAATCCCGAGATAGCATAGAATAGGAGTAATTTGATTTAGAGTTTTTTTAATTAAAATCTTAACGCGAGTAAAATTTTAAAATTAATCCTTATATAAGATAAAAAAGCGCATTCTCTAAACTTTTTAATGGACCCCCCCCCTCCTTTATATATATATAATATATATATATATATATATATATTATATATATATATATATAATTCTGGACAAAGGTTTGTTCCTCGGAAAGCGGAGGCATTTTAAAATTAATAAAAAGACAAACACTTGAACCAATATTCTTTAATCACCAAAACGTTTCGAGAGTTTTAACTCCCATCTTCAATGGTCATAACTAAAATAAGGAAAATAAAAATTAAACCTATTACAATACATTCAAAAGTTAAAAGGGGAACTTTAAAATATGTACATGACTTACTTATATAATTTGGTAGTACATAATTTAAATAGTACTAATACTATATACATTATTTTTATGAAAGAAGGAGGGGCCAAGGGCGAACGCCGCAGTTACATGATTTGAAGTTACACGAGTTAAAACGATTAAAATATCTAAAAGTATATTACCTTACGATGTTCAGTTCAATAGATGAACTATAATCACTTGAAGTAGGTTTATTTCGAAGTGTAAATGGACTCCAAAAGTCTTGGATCAATTTCACAAGTTGGCTTGCAAAGGATTGAAAATTGATTAATTGGTTGAATTTAATGGTGCACCAACCCAATGGGTCATTAACAGCAGATGATTGAAAAACTACTGAGAGTGACAGTGTGGTTACAATTTAAACTATGATATCGAATGGATAATTTAGTTGGTTTATTTAACGGCAAGGAGGGCCTGTTACTAACTCCCAGATGCTCATCGACCCTCGTCTTCAATTAGATCGAAGTGGAGCCAGTATACGTGGCAGTACAGTCACATTTAAAAGTATATACGAGTCGAGATATCAGAGACTTAGGCAGGCTCTCCTTATATCTGAAAGAGGAACCAATCGTGAACGTATTTACACCAACAGACCTTAAATCAATTTGTGGATAAGTCGGCGTTAATAAAGACTCTAAGTCACTCTCGATCTTCTTGCTAATGTATCCATAAAATGGGAGATGAATGTATGGGAATAGTAGGAATTGGATGTTTAGGGTTATAGATATTATTTACATATGATCTAACATATTTAGGGACCAGATTAACAGGATGTTTAGGGTTATAGATATTATTTACATATGATCTAACGTATTTAGGGACCAGATTAGCAGGGTAGAGATTATCGTGGAAGTAATTGGCCAAAAAGGTTACTTCTGAATAGAAATTTTGATAGGAAGAACATTTATTGACTGTACTTATAAAATTTGTCCTTTCCAAATAGAGCTTCCCTCTCTTTGGTAGAATATCAGATCCTACCTACAGTTGTTCCTTCATAAGAAGTTTAAATAAACAATACTAAAAAATTAATTGTTCCATTTGGTGAAACGATTATAGAACAATTTATTGGTAAAATAATTATATTTTTAATATTGGTAGTCTATAGGGTATGGATCAATTAAATTTTACAGTGTAGCCCAGGTGGACCATTCAAGGGAAATGATCGCCAATAGCAAACCAATATATACATTATGTGGCCGTTCAAAAATTACGTAACGCTAGTTTTGCTAAAACTTGACACTCCACCCCTCCTTATAACGTTCCGTAACGCTAGACCAGACACCCCCTATTAGGGGTTACATAACATCTTAGTGGGTGTCTGGTCTAGCATTACGGAACGTTACAAGGGGGTGGGGGTGTCAAGTTTTAGCAAAAATAGCGTTATGTAATTTTTGAACGGCCCCCTATTCAGTCTATTCATAATGTAATTTTTTGTGAGGTCTTTATATAATGGTCTATATGGAACAACTTTACAGTGTACAAATTAATTCAAATGCGACTTTTAGAAGCGATCAAAGAAGAAGCAAAGGCACTTCTGTATATTATATCATATAATAGGGGTGTTTTATGGGCGTCGATCGTGTGGGGGGGATATGTCCCCTCCACTTTTTTTTGTTGGGGGGGGGAGAAGGGGGAAGGACATGTCCCCTTCACTTTATGTGTGTGGAGGTCCACTATTTTGTGTGGGGAGGACAACATACCAATTGTCCCCCCGCCCCACACACACTTTTTCGATGGTCTGTGTAGACGAATGTTTTTGAATGCAATAAAAAATACGTTCCTTTCCATATTTGGATATTTTTGGATATTTTTGAGAAGCGATCGACACCCATGGGGTGATTAACCTTCTTCGCAACATATAAGATCATATGACGGAGGGAATCTACTAGTCCAGGCAATTTGTAGTTAGACCTGGGCAAAATTGCTTCAGAAGCTTTCTAAACTGTTTCCAGCTCAGGAACCATTGCCGAATAACATATCCAAAATTGGACCCCGGGAACACCCCCAAAAATGAAATTCAAAATGGCGGACTGGATGTTTCCTACAAAAAAAAAAAAATATAATTTACGCTTTTATTTATAGAGATACATTTGATGCTTTTTCTTTCAGTTGTAATGTTTTAAATAATTCAACAATATACAACACAACCAGTTATTACGCAAATATAATGTTATATAGCTTTTTACAGATTTTTATAATCAATAATACAACAATTATTTTTTTCCCAGTTTCAAGTTATGTTCATTACAGAAGAAGTGATACCTGGTCACAAACATACAGAAATTAATCCTCTTCATCACTATCATCGGATAGATTACCGGTACTTGGGTTGTTATCGCAACCACTGATTTGGCACTCGCCACAAGCGGCTGAACAGGGCATTCCATTACGCTTGCATCCACATCTTGAAGTAGCACATTTCGTCTTGCAGGAGCAGCGGATCATGTTGAGTAGATAATTTGGAGCTGGTGGCTTGTCGCAGGCTGTAGGGTAGTAGGAATTATTCTTTACATACCAACCCCACTGTTCTGCATCGATCTTCTCTTCTGTAGACTTCCAGATTAGTATTTGAAAGTATGTGCGAAAGCTGTGGTACTTTGTGGACGCATCGGTAGGTGGCAAACGTTCGGGTGTAACAAAAGATTTAGCTGTAGCTACCTTTTCAACTAACATTCGATGACGTAGTGCGTTAGTGGATTCAAGTGTTTTGCAGCCATACAACAGAAGCATTGCCTTTCTTCCAGCGGCTTCAATGTCAGAGTGTTGGCAACAATCAGAACAGAATGTATTTGCAACTGAACGGAGTTCAGCCACCTTCATCAGTGTGTCGAATGCTTTGGCTTTACCGATCGAAAAAATTCTGGATGTGCTATCACAGCCCGTGAAAGCATGCACAAACAGGAGATACTTGCAGATGTCATTGCCTAACAATGATTGAATGCTGAGAATATCATACACAGGATTAGGAGATGGTCCCCGTCTTATATCGCTGCGATAGTACAACTTGAAACCACTGTCCTTGGCATGGTACAGAAGGAGAATCAGCAAGTCGGTGTCTTCCCCTATTACTGTTGTAGTTGCATTTTCTGATGAGGAAACTGCTGCACGAACGATGTCCACATCAGCATCCCCATCTGCGTTGTGAACAGTACACCCGTGCTTCTTCAACATCTCACCTACGAGGGAAATAAATGCTTGCTTGTTGTTTTCATTAGCCAAGAAGTGTTCCTTCTGGCCAACAAACTTCATGCTTGGACTGAGATTCACATTTCTGCTTGTCTTGGTGCTGCGTCTTCTGTGGGTCATGTCCTTGATCGTAGGAGAGCTGCTGTAGCCATCAAAAACAATGATTGCTTTTCCATATGTTTTCAGAGTGAAATCGGCATATGAGTTGGCGATGCTGTCATATGTTTCATCTTGACGCCAGGAAACACGATGTAGTAGAGATCCACCATCCAATACGTACTGGTCTGTGCACTGAATTTCTTGAACTTCTTCCATGCGTAAAGTGTCAGTGTATTTGATTATTGCATGAGCTAGCTGAGACTTATCGGGTTTCCTCAAGATACTTCGTGATTCGAACAATGCAGGAGGATATGCACACAGTTCGTAACACATGACATCTTCAAGATTCATGTCTCCGCCAGTGGCAACAGTCATCATTCTCTGAAACAGTAGTGCAGGATCTACTTCTATATCTGAAGCATCAGTGATCACAACGGCAGAAGCAGATCCTAGTGTTTTCACTTTGTCAGATCTTTTGGCAGAATATGTAAAGGCTTGTTTCCCAATCATTTTTACGACAATGTTCGTACCGATTGAATGCAATTGATGAACGTTAACTCCAGGATCAGCAGTTAGCCCTGTTACAATGTTGCAGAGACCCGAGGTAGAATGGAATGGGGATAAGGATTCCAGACGTTCAAGTACTTTCTTCATGTCATTACTGTCCCTGATTTGTCTACTTCCCCTCATTTCCTTGTGCTGTTCACTACTTTCCAACAAAACTCTGGTGTATTCCTGCATTGCTAAGTTATAAGTGGAACACAGAGGCATAGAAAAGAGCCACGTTGTCCTTTGGATGTCTGTAAATCCACTTCCGCGTGTCAGTCCGCCTCTGCTTTTCAGGGAACGCATTAGTACTTGTTCTATCACCAGGTCTGTGCCGAGTCCGGCCCATAATCTGTCGCTTCTTCTTACCACAAACTTACCTTCCTGGAACATTTTGTTAACGGCTGGATTTTCAGAAGGCAAACTTAACATTTTCTGCAGGTACAGGTATATCGATTTCAGGTAATTGTGATGTCCGGCTGCTGCAATTATGGGGATGGTCTCCAGCATAGCTTGCAAGTGCAAATCCCACGAGCCGGTTCTGTCTGCTGTTATCAAGGAACGTGCAATGTTGATCATTCGCTGATATTCCAACCAGAGTTGACTTGTTTGCGAAGTAGATTGTAGGTCAGTTTTCTTCGCATCCAAAGTGGTAGCAATCTGAGACAATGCATTCGAAGATTCCACATCCTCAACTGATTGTTTGGCGGTCATAACATCGTCGAGCAGGTCACAAGCTTCCTTATGGAGGTCATGAGGAGTTCCATCTTCATTACGAGGGAAAACGTCTGCGACTAGTAAGGTACTAAGAGCTGCATCTACTATCATATGACCACGTATCGCTCTTGAAACAGCTTTTCCAGACATCATGTGTTGCACGGCATTTGGTCCGTATATTTCTTGAAGTACTTCAGACAATCCTGAACCATTCATAAGAGTACCGACTGCTCCCAAAAGATTCATCAGAGTGTGAAATGATCCCAGCATTAAAACAATGTCCTGCAGGTCTCTCTGTTCATTGATGATTTGGGAAGCTTTCCAGAACAAAGGCTGATCAAAGGTAATAATGCATGGGACTTTTTGATCGCGTGCTATCTTGCTCAAATATAGTAATGTCGAAAATATGCAGGTCATGTCAGTTGGCGACATATCTATGATGGGAAGGAACGTGATCGACGCCACACCTGGATGTGAGACACTTGATCCACCGTGAATTGCCTGCATTGTTCCGGACCAACTTGGACCTGATCTTTCTGCTGAAGATATCTGCCAGAGAAGACTAAGTCGACTTATGGTGGCAGTGGGTACTGGAAGTTCGCGGAATGAGATGTCCCTCAACATGCTTCTCTTGATCTTCGGAGTTATTGCGGCAATCATACCCATTCCATGAAAGGTATTCTTCCCATCCAAAGTGCAGACATCATGATCGACGTTATCTGCTGCTAGAAGGACTGCAGTGTTTTCATCAACAGTAAAAGAGCCAGACCCACTTGCCAGCGCCGCGTTTCTTTCGAATCTTGTTACTTCTGCATACGACGAACAGTAACCCAGCTGATGGAGAACGTCAATAAGGTACCTTGACCTAAAGTTGTGGTGTAGCTGAACCGACAAACCGATCTGTAGTGGACATAGTAATCCTCTAGGACGGGTTGCTTGCATAATGCTCTGCCCAATTGCACCTATTTTTCTTGAAGCATCCTGTCCCGCAAATGCTTTTGATAATAGCAATTTCAGACTGTTGGGAATGTAATCAAGAGCACTTTCTGCAGTGATGTCATTTGGAGATGGATACACATCTTTTCTAGGCGAGTCGACAGACTTGATATCACTTCTGATTATTTTTGCAGCAGCTTCTACTAGGTAAATCTTCTGTAGCTCTATATCTATATCACATTCTTTCGACTTTTTGTGATAATCTATAAGAATTTCATTAGCTGTCTCTCGTAGTGTTACTACATCTGCCTTCCCACTTTCACCTGATATTATGATCTTGTCTCCGTAACGTTCTAAAAGCTTTCTCTTCATGTGCCTGCGTTCGTAGACAGAGCTCTGACTTCCTTGAAGATATTCCTCCATTTTGGAAATTAGGTCTCCAATCAACAGTTGTTCATCATCATTCTCTTCCAGGTAAGCACAGGTCTGAAGGAATGCTTGGTGTTGCTCTTCATTAGTTGGTCTCCCTTTCTTCGAATCATGATCGTCGGAGGAGTATGCGCGAGGAATGTTTTTTCCACTTCGAAAATTTACGCTGCAGGTGTGATGGTAGACACAATCTGCAGCAGGAAGATCACGAAGATAATACTCCAGACGGCCTTTTACATTAAACGACCATTCATCGCAGCGGCTTTCACAGCACCTTTTTATGGTTTCGGAGAACTCTGTAGTTCTTATTTTGACATGCTCTGATTTTGGTTTGTGTTTGGAAAAAAAGTCCACAAAGGTATCACAAAACAAAGTGAGTAGCACTGGAAAATGCGTATTCATGAAAACGAGCACTTTTCCTTGGTATTGCCTCGGCTGCGGTCTGTCGCTTCTTTATTTCAATGGTCTTTTTATCCGTAAACCTTTTCCTACATACAACGTGAACACTTATTCCAGCTGTTGCAACAACATCGCTTCCACGGCTGCGGCTGGATGCATTTATACCATCTGCTCCTTTTTGCGAGATGTGAACCACTTCCTGTCCGCTGTCCAATTTCTCCTTACAAATCACGCACAATTCTTCAGGGGTCTGCATTCTTGAAGGCGGACGCACACCGAGTCAGCCGTACACCGAGTCAGTCTGAAACAGAAAACACAAATTAATAAACTGTGTTGCAGTATTTAAAAGGAGTACATAATAACAGTTTTAAAGAAAATGACAAGCACAAATACGCAGATTTGATAGTGGGTAGTAGGAATTAAAGAGTTGTATATAATATAAGTTTATAAAGATGTAGCAATGTCCATTCTCACATACACTCCATACAGTATATTTTATTTACATTACGTGACGTCATAGTTTAATACTAGCCGCCTAATACAATTTTTAGTGTCATATAGGTTAATTTAGAAACGAAAATGTGTTTTAAAACATTTTACTGATCAAGAAAAACGTCATAACTCTCTCTACAAAGCGAAATTAAAATTTATTGTATTTCGTAGGAAACTGCCAGTCCGCCATTTTGAATTTCATTTTTGGGGGTGTTCCCGGGTCCAATTTTGTCGGATTTTGGATATGTTATTCTGCAATGGTTCCTGAGCTGGAAACAGTTTAGAAAGCTTCTGAAGCAATTTTGCCCAGGTTGAAGCTATTTTTGCTCTAGATTGCCTGGACTATACAGCTTTACGCGGGATCCGAACCACGGGTCACTACATATTTAATTACATAATTGACGCGGAGGACGGTCTCCCATCCAACTATCACCCAGACTCAATGTCGCTTAACTTCCCTGATCATTGGGCTATAACGTAGCCCATATTATTATATCATATAAGTGAATTTAATTATTAGTGATGGGACGATTAATCGGAATCGGAATCGAGAATCGGAAGAATCGAGCATTTTTCAGGAATCGGAATCGGAATCGGAATCGAGAGAATTGTACCATGATTTCCGATTCTTAAAACGATTCTTTAACTTTTAATTGAACCAGTTTTGCAATGTAAACTTTAAAATTTAAATGAAAGAGGATAACAAATTTTATTTTATTGTATTGTAGCTATACATTAAAACATGTATATCCATGATGTGTAATCAAGAAGATTAAAATGAATTGTTACAACTTACAGTTGATTTTTTTTTTAAACCAATCTATTATAATTTATAATTTATATTACCATACTCATATGTAAATAGTTAATCTTACCAGAGTAAAATATGACAATTTCCAGAAAAACAGTATAGAATTATATTTAAAATATTGAGAATCGGAATCGGAATCGAGAATCGTATCGGAATCGAGACTTTTTAGTGGTATCGGAATCGGAATCGGAATCGTTAAAAATTTTGGTATCGTCCCATCACTATTAATTATCCCAAGTTTTAATAGAGTAAACTAGAGTCTCATGGTTAACTTCTTGTTAACTCTTTTTGTCCCAGCGATTCCATATGGCATCATCAACAAAAAGTACATGTAATTTCCTCAGATTAGCTTCAGTGATGCCTTATGGCATTTGAATATAACACTTAACTGTATAGCAATATCTGGTAGTTTTTTTGGATATTGGCCTGAGCAATTAGAACCTAAAAAGAGATGCAGAAACTATATGAAGGGCTACTCTCGTCTAAAATGCAGAAAGTGTGGTGTACCATTATGTTTAACAAAGGACAAAAACTGTTTTAATGCATTACATTCGAAGTAGTATGGCCTACCGTTGTGTTTAGCAAAGGACAAATATTGCTTTTATTTGTTTCATGCAAAGTACCAAAGTTGTTAGTTTCTCTTATTACTTGATAGCGTCAATAGAATCATATAATTTCTAGTGTAATTAATTAAATAAATTTCTAAACAAAGTTTCGTTTATGTTTCCATACCGATTTTTAACATTTTTAAGTGTTAAATTTTTTTTTTTAGCTCAAAACAATAATTTGGGACAGAAAGGGTTAAGGAAAGATTTGGTGAAGTTTCTTTACGCAGAAAAGTATGAAGAGTCATTGTGTGTGTGTGTGTGTGTGTGTGTGTGTGTTGGTTTTGATGTACTGTAAATGATACAAGTAATTGTATTTCACTTATGCAATATGAGGTTTATATGACTCGCTGTGCCTATTCCTTTCAAAACACCCTTCTTCTTTTCTATTTTTACATTTAAATTTACTTAATTTCCACGCAAACCTTTTAATAATTAAATCACGGTAAACCTTAACTGTTCACTCAAAAAAATAGGATTGGTTAAAAAACTATTTTTGGGGAGAAGGAGCTCATTTCCTTCCAATCTTATATACTTTCATTTTCCAAATTGCTCCTATATTCCCTAATCATTATTTATGATTTAGCGTTAGTTCCTTATCTGATGCCCCATTTGATTTAATTAATTTAATTTAATACAACAAAGTCCTTGTATTTTAATAGTTAAAAATTAATAAGTGGCAACTGTTTATTTATGTTTCAATGTAGGACTATAAGTGGTTAACCCGCAGTTTTTAAGGGATCAGATCCTGTACTCATATTTAAGTAACACGGAAATTATTTTATTTGCTCCTACATAATTAATGCACCTTTTATACAGGTTAAATATTTGAATGAAATTCATTCATATTTAGTATTTTAATGTAGAATTTTCTACGCTAAGTACAGAACGAAAGGTGGTTACAGGTTCAGAAGAGATGGGAACTTTTGCTATGTATTATGTACGACAGAGGACAGAGGTTAATGAAATTAAAGTTTCAGACTTTCGATTTTTAAATATGGTTTATATATTTTAAGAACGGACTTCTCGAGTTTTATCGGCTTATCACTCGTATCTTTAGCATTATTAAAGTCCATTAAATCCTTTTTTAATCGTGCCAAGAGGGAAAGGAGGGTTTGTCGTTTCGTGACTTACGGGTTTAAACAGAAAAAGAGGTTGCCCACTTTCAACTGACGAGTGTTGATTTTTCATTTTAATGCTTTACAGGAAAATCTTATTTTGAGACGAAGAAAGGCAGACTCATTATATGGAATAGTTTTTTGCAAAGGACTCGTAGGTTTATAGTACATTAACCCGTTAATGACATAATGCGTTTTTCCTATAGCTTATTTTTGTCACAAATGACCTTGCTTTACAACCTTACACGAATTCCGGGTGGTGATTCCTCACGGAGGTCATGCTTGCCCCTCCTCTCAAGTTGGATTGGTGATGAGAGAATTTCTGTCTTGAGCTTTATTTCACATAGAAATAAAGTACACCCAACTCATCTTCGATTATCCTCAGCTTATTCAATTGGTTAAAAGTAGTAGTGCTATTAAAGGGCCCCTAACAGGGCATTCAATTAATCTAATCGGGCATTCAGTTGACCTAACCGGGCATTCAATTAACCTAACCGGGCATATATATATATACACACACACACACACAGCCTAGGTCTTTGCGCGAACTAAGAATAAGATGGTCTGTAGCCTACGTCCAATTTTCAATGCAAATTATCGTCAAAATTTTTGAAGAAACGACAAATATTTTTTGTTCTTATTTATGTTCATAGCTGTTAAATTAAATTTCTCCTATTCATAATGTACTGATTGGCCCACAGGCCTGCGGTGGTTTTGTTGTCCGGAAAATATTTTATCACTTATACAGTAATTTTTGCACGCTGATTTCGAAAATAATATTCATTTTTCGCCATCACGTACAGATTTTTTACAAAATGTCATATTCCATATTACATATGTAAGTCATTTTCAATAAATTTTGATTAAAAACTACTGCCTATAAATGCTTATAAATGCTTGGTTTCAGCAAGACATCAAAGAAACCCTGAAAAATCGTAGAAAATCCTACATTACCAAATTTAGCAACAACACATCACATATTTCCAAATTTAAGTTAAAGGGGATCACTTTAACATATTGCTTCCCAAAGCATTCGGGAAGCAATATGTTAAAGTGATCCCTCCTGGAAGCAATATGTTAAAGTGATTAACACTGGGAAGCAATATGTTAAAAAGAGAAAGGTTGGTTGGTTGGTTAGAAAGAGGTTGGTAATCTAGGAGATAACCTACCGACCGTAACAAACTATAAATGCCCTAACCGGGCATTCTTTATATATTTAATGTAGGTTAACTGAATGCCCTTGATGATTGGTTAGGTTAAGTCGTGATATTTTCGTTAGTTTTAACGAAAATATCACAATTTAACCTAACCAATCGTCAAGGGCGTACAGTTGACCTAGCCGGGCATTCATTTAACCTTCATTAAATATATAAAGAAAATGAAAGGATGCAAAAAGGAGCTACTGAACTCGTACTTGTGTCAAATGATGTGGCGTGACCGATTCTTCCGAAATCCATTTTTTACTTTGTGTGACCATATAGCGCAACAATTCTAATAAATTTACTTTCAATCTAATATTTTAACATGTTATGATTTACTTTTTATGACTTTACTTTATTAAAGCGAACATTTTTATCGTACTCCTTATCCTAAATATTGGGAAGCAATATGTTAAAGTGATATACACTGGGAAACAATATGTTAAAGAGAGGTTCCTGGGAAGTAATATGTTAAAGTGATCCGTTAAAGCAGGGATGGCGAACCTTTTTAGCCCAGCGTGTCAAAATTTGAATTTCTTCAATAATTCTTTTTTTAGCGTGTCACTCACATGTATTTTAGGTTTAGGTAAATATTTATAGATAAGCGGGCTATTTTTTTAATATACTTATAAAACTAAGCGTTTAAGAAAATATACATCGAGAGTTCAACATATACAGATAAAAATAAGTTAATAAAAGAAATTAAAAAATTACATTTCTTATTAATTTTTTTTAGTATGTTTTATTTAAAAACTCTAAAAATTCGGTGCAAAGTACTAATGACGAGTTGCAGATTCGTTAATTTGTAAGAGACTTTTTAATTTATGGCTTTTAATAAAAAAGTTGCATCTGTAGATATCACTGAAAACGCAATGTTTTTGAGAGTAATATGTTAAACTTTTAAACTTCGTTCTCATCAAATTTAGCGAGCTTTTAATAACATGATACTACTGTGAAAATGGAAAAAAGGACAACGTTGTGGAGGCTTATTACTTGTTATCAGTGAAAGATTAAATTATTTTCTTTCGAATTAACATGATGTACAGAGCAAATTTCCAAAGAAAAAAATTACTCCATACTTAAATATTATTGGGCAAACTTACTTACGCACTACAACGTTTTTCGTTGCCATTTTTTTTTTAAAATGCTTCAAAGTTTACTCCTAAACTAACAACTATGAACGAAATGAGTCGTAGTTCCAAATGAAAGTTCCCATTGCAGTGCGTTAAGATTTGCCCAGCTATTTCTTAGCAATTAAGTAATATATTTTAAAGCCATCGCGTTTCGCGTGTCACCTAAAAACCCGCGGCGTGTCATAGGTTCGCCATCCCTGCGTTAAAGGAACTCCGAACACGCTTTGATATACAGGGTGGCCCAAAAGTCTGTTGCCCAACGTATTCTAAACTATTTTTTTCGGGCCAACAGACTTTTGGGCCATCCTGTATATTAATTCAGACTGAAATTTGTATGTGACCGAACTTAAATGTGTATTTATTTATCACTTTATATGTAATCTGCTCGACTCTATTAAATTATTTGGACCTTTTCCAGTTTGTGTACCGTTTTTCATATAATTTATTTTTGAGAATATTTTTGTTAAAACTAACGAAAATATCACGACTTAACCTAACCAATTATCGTTGATCTATTGGTAAATAGTAAATACTATTCCAGAAACAAACAATGTTATAATTAATAATAGATCAACTGTACGCCCTTGATAATTGGTTAGGTTAAGTCGTGATATTTTCGTTAGTTTTAACAAAAATATTCTCAAAAATAAATTATATGAAAAAACGGTACACAAACTGGAAAAGGTCCAATTATTGGTGCTGGTTAAGTGTGCGGTCTACCTACGATTCGGCGGTCTACCTTTTAATTATAGCTTCTTATCTTGTTTACTAATTGTTTGTTTACATCCCATTGTCAATCGCCCTTGACGATTGGTTAGGTTTAGTCATGATATTTTCGTTAGTTTTAACGAAAATATCATGATTAAACCTAACCAATCGTAGGTAGACCGCACACTTAACCAGCACCCAATTATTTTGTATAACAGTGAGAAAAGTTTGTAGTATAAGACAACTAATTATAATGTAGGCCATAATCAACCACATTTTAAATTAATGTTTTAAAGAATAATTAATTATCCACGCACCTCCTCATGTAAACTGTGAACTGAGCGAAACGAGACAGGTGCGCACTGCGCACGCGCAGAAATAACAGTTCTCAAAAGTATATCCGAAGATATCTTTCTTCAAAGTAAAGATATAGTGTAATATAGAATTTTCATTAAAACTCACACCATGTAATGAATATTCAGAAATACATTTCCTACACTCTTTTTAGCCTCTTCATTATTTCTTTCTTACGCCGGGAACCTAAACAGTAACGCCGTTTTATGGTTACATTTCATTACAAGCATAAGTATGAACGCGTGTTTCTACAGTGGTCACAAACAAAGCTGGGCACTTGCGGTTTTTTGCGGTACTGCGGTACTGCGGTACCACCGCACTACCAAACCGGTACCGCATAACGCAGTACCGCAAAGGATCGCTGAAAGTACAGCCTGTACTTTCAGCGATCCTTTGCGGTACTGCGTTATGCGGTACCGGTTTGGTAGTGCGGTAGTACCGCAGTACCGCAGTACCGCAAAAAAAAACGCAAGTGCCCAGCTTTGGACTCACAAAGTCCCTTTGCGCTGAAATGACAGTATATCTCTAAGTTGCCCTTGTTTTTCATGCAAAAGAATTTTGTTGGCACCTTATAGTTACCTTACATTAATTAGAATCTCAATTTTATAATATGCTATGTACTACGTACAATATATTCTTCAAGAAAAGTGCGAATTTATAGGTCATATTTACCTGGAAGAAGCCATATAATTTTCATTAAAAACATTCGGACAAGATGAAGCAATAAGAGGAAACACAACAACAACAACAAAAGTTACGGAATAGTTACGGAACGAAATATTGCCAATGGATCTTACTTCCCAAACAACAAAAAGTTACGGGACGAAAAAGAGAGAGGAAAAAAAACCGTCTTACTCTTGCTGAAGCTGGAAAAGTTACGCTTATATTACGCATTGAATTCAATATTACAAAAACGTTATAGGTTAAAATATGTGCAACTGACATGCAACTTCCATGTAAAATTTTTTAGGAGTATGCCATTTTCTCGATCCTGTTTATATATATATATATATATATATATATATATA
Source organism: Bathynomus jamesi (assembly GCA_023014485.1). NCBI lineage: Eukaryota > Metazoa > Arthropoda > Malacostraca > Isopoda > Cirolanidae > Bathynomus > Bathynomus jamesi. The sequence continues at coordinate 486,044 of JAJOZX010000149.1, forward strand.
TATATATATGATGAATAAAACCACGAAGGAAAGGAAACACAAAAAAAGGTGCTCAAGCGCTTTCGTCTAATGACATCCTCAGGAACACTGAAGTACATAAAAGGTTACGGCCTATATATAGGTTACAGAAAGAAAAAAATAAATAATAACATACATACACACAAACATATATATATATATATATATATATCAGAGCTGGGCATTTGCGGCATATTTTGCGGTACTACGGTACTTGCGGTACCACCGCACTACCACCCCGGGCCCCCATAACGCAGTACCGCAAAGGATCGCTGAAAGTACCGCAGTACCGCTACCGCATTCAAATTTCCGCGTACCGGTTTGGTACCGGTTTGGTAGTGCAGCAGTACCGCAGTACCGCAATATGCCGCAAGTGCCCAGCTCTGATTATATATATATATATATATATATATATATATATATATACATATCTACACACATACATATATACATATATATGCAATAAACGGAGAAGTAAAAATAAAAATTAAAAATTAAAGATTAGAGGATTAACAAAGAGGCATACAGATTTGTAAGGAAAAATATCGATTTTTAGCACAAGATCAAATGAATTAAAAATACAAATTTATACTGGAAATCTACCCGGGTTTTAACACTTTGCCTTTTAGAGTCAAGTTTCGATATATATATAAATAAAATGAAGATTAAAGTTAATAAAGTAGCGTATAAGTTTACCAAAGATTTAGCGTCCTACCCTTTTTATCTAAATTTGTTTTGAAGGAATTCAAAACAACAGGATCGAGTTGAAAAAGACCTTTGCTTATGTTGAAGTTATTTGAAAGTTGGATAATGGCAGACTCAAGAATATTTCTATTGACAATGTTGCTAGAATGAAATAAAACTGAAGCATTATTCCAATCAATACAGTGGGATAACTCTGACAAATGGACAAAAAGAGCACTGGACAACTGTCCTGTTCTAACGGAATATTGATGCTGTTTTATACGTGTGTGCAAATCCTTTCCCGTCTGACCTATGTAAAAGGAATCACATTGTTTACACCCAATTTTATAGATAATGCCTGAATTATTGGCAGGGGTATTTTTTACGATGATATTTTTCACAACATTGTTATATGAAAATACTACATTAATATCCAAAAGTTTAAGTACATTAGCAATGCCTAAAAAGCCCGGGAAAAATGGAAGTACTAAAATATTTTTTGACAAAGTACGAGTGTTATTATTGACTTAATGTACTTAAACTTTTGGATATTAATGTAGTATTTTCATATAACAATATTGTGAAAAATATCATAGTAAAAAATAGCCCTACCAATAATTCAGGCATTATCTATAAAATTGGGTGTAAACAATGTGATTCCTTTTACATAGGTCAGACGGGAAAGGATTTGCACACACGTATAAAACAGCATCAATACTCCGTTAGAACAGGACAGTTGTCCAGTGCTCTTTTTGTCCATTTGTCAGAGTTATCCCACTGTATTGATTGGAATAATGCTTCAGTTTTATTTCATTCTAGCAACATTGTCAATAGAAATATTCTTGAGTCTGCCATTATCCAACTTTCAAATAACTTCAACATAAGCAAAGGTCTTTTTCAACTCGATCCTGTTGTTTTAAATTCCTTCAAAACAAATTTAGATAAAAAGGGTAGGACGCTAAATCTTTGGTAAACTTGTACGCTACTTTATTAACTTTTAATCTTCATTTTATTTTTATATATATCGAAACTTGACTCTAAAAGGCAAAGTGTTAAAACCCGGGTAGATTTCCAGTATAAATTTGTATTTTTAATTCATTTGATCTTGTGCTAAAAATCGATATTTTTCCTTACAAATCTGTATGCCTCTTTGTTAATCCTCTAATCTTTAATTTTTAATTTTTTATTTTTACTTCTCCGTTTATTGCATATATATGTATATATGTATGTGTGTAGATATGTATATATATATATATATATATATATATATATGTTTGTGTGTATGTATGTTATTTATTTATTTTTTTCTTTCTGTAACCTATATATAGGCCGTAACCTTTTATGTACTTCAGTGTTCCTGAGGATGTCATTAGACGAAAGCGCTTGAGCACCTTTTTTGTGTGTTTCCTTTCCTTCGTGGTTTTATTCATGATAAATATTTTTCACGTGTTACTTTCGTGAAATAATTTTCATATATATATACATATATATATATATATATATATATAATATATATTATAATAATAATAATATATATATATATACCTTACCTTACCTTATGAACCTTATGTTGTTTCGTGTGTTGGTCTCTCTTCACACGGAGTTCAAGATGGTGGCCCCGCCTCTAGGTCTGGCCTGGTGGAGGAGCGAGTTACTTTCTTGCGCTCTCCACCGTACATAGCCAGGCACGCCCGGCTCATCTGGTACTGTCCTGAGCCAGGCATCCAGTCTTTTCTGAAGACTTCAACTTTGACCCCCGTTACGTTTCTGAGGTCCTTAGGAGCTGGTTGAAAAGTCTTGGCCCCTGACAACCAAGCTATTTTCCTTCAGGGTTGAGGAGGTCCCTTGTCGTGCTTTTAATTTGGGAACACTACATACACATTCTGCCTTTCCTATTTTCCAGTGTTGTTTGAATGGTAATTGGGTTTAGTTTTAGGTTTGGTACCAGTTTTTCGATCATTTTCCATATGTAGATTATGATGTACCTCTCTCTTCTTCTTTCCAGTGAGTACAGATTTAGTTTACGTAGTCTTTCCCAGTAGTTGAGTTCTTTGCAGCTCATCTTGGCTGTGAAATGCCTTTGCGTTTCTTCTAGTTTATTAGTTTCTTCCTTTTTATATGGGGACGTCAAAACTGAGCAGTATTCAAGTTTTGGTATATCAGTGTTTTTAGCAGGGGAATCATTACTGTCCTGTCCCTTCTCTTGAACGTTCTTAGAACCTGTCCGGCGACTCTTTTTGCTTTATTTATCGCTATCTGATTTTGTGTTTCGAATTTCGCATCATCTGTCATTATTATCCCGAGATCAATCGCTTTCAGGTACTCGTTAAGGGAAAAAGATATTTTAACAAGTTTATCGTTTACTTTTAATAAATAATAGTTCGAGAACTTATGAAATAGACAATCTCTCGTTAAAATACCTTTTCCCTCAATTGGTACTTGCATGTTAATTATTATTTTTTAATCGCTGTTACGTCTTTTGATATACGCAATATATATATATATATATATATATCGTCTTTTGCTACTTTCTTCATTCCCTGACGAGGTGTTTAAATACACGAAAGATTTTGGAATCACCTTTTATTTTAAACTGTGGGTATGTAACATTTATTAAAATTTGACATTCATTTATATATATATATATATATATATATATATATATAGAAAATTACAAGTTACCTTATATTTTTCACGTTTCAGTGACGACTTCCGACACAAAAACAAAAAAATACGAAGTTTCTGTGGTAAAGCAAACATCATGATGAGAACTTCATATTCTGACACTATTTTTTTTTTTTTATACTTTCTGTACAAATATTTATGGGTAGCAACTTAAGCTAGCTATAATAAAGGTTCTGACAGAACCTAAAATTTATTTTGTAACACATAGCCTAGTTACAGTTATTTCCAAGTTACTCCAAGATGTTCAGCTTCGCAAATGTGAAGTAATTAAACATGCTTAATACCGCCTTATTAAAGAATCGAAACTTACAACTTTGTACGAGTTCCGTGTGGTGATTCTTCACGGAGGTCAGGCTTGTTGCCCCTTCTCTCAAGTTGGCTTGATGAATCAGAGAAATGTGTCTTGTCTCTAGTCTATTTCATATAGCCAGGTTCACTCGGCTCATCTGGGATTGGCCAGAGTCTCTAGTCTTCTTTTGAAAATTTCCCCGGCGTCACCATTCGTATTCCTAAATTCCTTGGCAGTTAATTGAAGTTTCGACACTCTGATAACACAGCGATTTTCCATCATGGTAAAGGATGTTCCCTATCTAGCCTTTAGTTTGGGAACACGACACGTTCTTTCTTTTCTCGTTTTTCATTGTTGTCTGAATGGTTGGTTTCATTGGGTTCATTTTGAGATTAGAGACTAGTTTCTCCATTATTTTCCATGTGTACCTCTCTCTCTTCTTCTTCTTCTTCTTTCCAGCGAACATAAATTTAACTCACGTAACCTTTCCCAGTAATTTAGTTCTTTGCATCAGTTGACATTGGCTGTGAAGCTTCTCTGAATCCCTTCCAGCTCACCAATGTCTTCGTTTTTGTATGAGAATGTTAAGAATGAGCAATATTCCAGTTTGGGTATGATTAATGCTTTCAAAAGAGGAATCATTATACTCCTGTGTCTTAATTATTTTAAGGGTTCTCAGTATCTCTCCAATTATTCGTTTTGCTCTGATTACTGTTATCTTATTTGGTGTTTCAAATTTTGTGTTATCAGTCATTTTAACTCCTAAATCTTTTGCTCTAGAGTTTCTCTGCATTTTCTGTCCATTTGGGGCATAGTATTACATGGATTTTAGAACCTCAATTCTCCTATATTTTTACAGTTGAAATTTCTCGGTGCTAATTTTAATATTGTTTTCTTCTCACCAACTGTAAATTCTGTCCATGTCCGTTCGTAGAAATTCTATATCATTTGGGTATCTTATTTTTCTGCTAATTTTTCAGTCGTGAGCAAATGATGTTACTGTGCTATCATTGGTAATTTCATCATTCATCTATATCAGTTAACATGATTCTGAGTAGTAATGGAGCTAATACTCTTTTCTAATATTGTTTTCGAGTGCAACAATGATGCTGTTATACTGTAGTGTTCTGTCAGTTGTGATAGACACGATCTTCCTGATCGGAATCAATGTTGTTTATCATGTAATTTGTCTTGGTTGTCAGAAAGTCAGATTTTTCTATAACTATTCTTTCAAATATTTTGCCTGAAATTGATCCCTCTCTTATAACCTGGAACTATGTTCGTTTTCTTTAGAATGCTCAGTATTTCTTCTGTCTTGTGATCTTCATATCTAATATAAGGGCTTAGCCATTTCCTTCTTGCAGTTTTTAATCAGTGTAGCGTTCCACCCGTCCGAGCTTCACAACATACGTGTGATCTCGTATGTTTTGAAATCAAAGTCTGTTTTACTCTCCCCTTATAATTCTACTTCAAAATATGCAAATCGATCATATATTTTTTTTATCACTTTTTGGGAAACTGAAAGCTGACTTATAGTGAGCGATTAGTATTTCAGATACTTCTTTTAGAAATTAGATCATCGGTTAATGCGTTGTTTTCATTCTTCAAAGGTCCGATAGTCGCGTGATTTTTCGTTTTCCCTTTTGCAAAATTGCAAAATATTTTGGGTTAACTTTTAAAATTGCTTTTATGACGTCTTCTTGTTCTTTCTCTGTGGTTCTCAATTAGTCCCCTGAATGTCGCGATCTATGCTCTCTAGTTTTTAATTTTTATTTTTCTGGTGTTGTCATCTTCACAGTTTATTAATTTTTTAGTCACCCCTTTTCTTGCAGAGCAGTGCCCTCTTTTGTCTCTCAAATTTGCTTCTTTTTTCCCTTGTTGTTTTTCGGAATATATTTTTTTCACAATTTCTAGCGTCTTCTCCTCGAGGGTTATTAACATCTCTTCCGTTGTCTTATCGTTAAAGATGATTTTCCAGTTAATTGCCTTCATGCTGAATGTGACACCTTCCCAATTTATAACCTTCGAGTTAAGATTAAAATTTTTGAATTTGCCTCTTTCTATAGTGTGTGTGTGTTCTCTCCTTCCCTGTTATTTTCATACTGGATGATAGTTCAGTATAGTTGTGATCTGATATTATAGTTGCGGATATTTCTCTTATAAATTAGGTTGTTGTTGTTTGTGAATATCAAATCTAGGCAGATTTTTTAAGATATTTTCTGTTATTTCTTGTATTAACAAATTTATCAGCTAGAGATATATAATCCATTCATCAATTTTTTAAAATTTTAGTTTTAGTGTTACCAACTGTACAAACTTTCTGCTTGCAAAACTTTCAACTTTTATTTTATTTATTTTCTCTCTCACACACACACACACACACACAGAACGCACGCGCACACACACACACACACACACACTATATATATATATATTATATATATATATGCGTGTGTGTGTGTGTGTGTGTGTTTTGTTGTATGCAATAGAAAATGCATTTACAGAGAAAATAAATACAGTTTCAATAAATTATTATTTATATATATTTTAAATATATAAAATAGGCTTTCTTTCAATTAAACTTAATAACTTAGCTTAATAACTCTTTTAATTTCTTTTATATTTCAAAACAAAACTATAGATAAGTACATAGATACTGAAATATTTGCTAAATGTTATTAAAAAAAACCAGTGTGTTCCCAAATTATTTTTCCTATTTCCTATGTAAATTAAAGGAAATAGGAAAGATAATTTAGGAACACCCTGTATATCCAGTATTCATGCAAAATTATAAAAGATTTTAAATTAATTAATATTAGGCCTAGGGCCTAGAATGATGTTTTACAACGTTTTGGTGCTTGCAAAAAAAAAAAATTCGTGACTATTCTTAAATGATGACGCAGCATATATTTGAACTTCAAAAACAGCTCCCGAACGCTGGAAAGCTTGGTAAGACATAGCTACTTAATTCGTTCAATGAAAAGGTGATAGAGTCTGCCGAACTTGCAGGAGACCTACACAATAAGTTGACTGAACGTTCTTCTGAGAAGTCCCTGCAATTGTCATTTCCATCAAAAGACTTGTGTACATTTTGGATAGCATGGAAAAATGGGTATCCAGAAGTGATGTTAATTTTCAGCCTCATACTACTTGTATGACTTTGGTTTCTTATGAATGGGTGGTATTAAAACAAAACAATGCAATTTACTGCCTATATGTTACTTTGTGTTTAGTCTATTTAGCCTAATATAGGACATAGGCATAGACTAAGAGTTTCATATGGAGATTACGACTAACAGAAAATAATTTCGACTGTAAAACTGTAAGATTACAAGAGTTTTTCATTTAAAAAAAAATTCTATCTGATTTTACATATTTTTGTAATTTTCACAGATAAAATAAACTTCGACTTTCCATACTGACTGATTTTTTATTGCTAAACACCGCCCCCCCCCCCCCACGCCCTTGCTGAACACCTCCCGCGACCCCTAAGGTAAGCAACATTGCCCGAGAGATATCTAATACAGTATTTTCAACTTTTCTCTGTAACAGTTAGTAGTAATCAGGAACAGGGAAGTATGTCTTATTCAAAATCCCAACCATACTACTGTATGATGAGCTATATTACAGTACTTATTGGTATGTAATCAGGGCTGGGAGCGGTTAACCGGTTAAACATTTCCAACCGGTTAATTTCGGTTAAAATTAGTTATTTCAATAAATTCATATAAAATGCACAAATCGTGGACGGAGAGATACTAAAACATTCTCAGGGAAAAGGTTGTCGAGTTGACGAGAGCCCATTAAAATGGTGGAAGTCAAGACGGAATAACTACCCAACATTGAGCCGCCTTGCAAGGCGATATTTGGCTGTCCAAGCTACATCAGCATCGTCTGAACGATTATTTTCGGCTTTTGGACTCGTATTTGAGAGTCGACGCGTGTCACTTGAGAAAGAAACAGCAAGCGCCATCATATTTTTACATCAGAACTGACAGTAGTTAAATTTATATCGATGCCTGTTCTTGCATGTCCAGGTCGCAGACATGGGCGTAAGTATCGATTTAATTGCATTTAAATGCCAAATACTTCAAATAAAAAGTAAATTTATTGTGTGAGGAGTTTATAAATAATTATGCAAAAAAGTATATTGATTATTGATACGCATGCACTGCATGCAACTCATTCGTGGACCGCACGCCACTGATATATATATATATATATATATATTATATACACACCGTATACAAATTAACCGAAATTAACCGATTTTAATCGGTTAACCGGCATCCTGTTAACCGGTTAAATGAAAATTTTAACCGCTTCCAGCCCTGTATGTAATTAACAGATGTCTGTAGGGAAAATAATTTTACATTATACTGTATATACAATTATACATATAATATGTAACAGTAATTAATGTACTTAACACTTTGCTATTAGCAAAGTACCAATTTGTTTTAGTAAAATATGAAATAATTAAAACTGAATGTCCAAAAAAACAAATAATTAGTCATATTTTTCTAATTAATTAATAGATACTGTATACAATATACTGTATATTGGTTATTTACATTTCCAAACTGTCTAAATTTAGAACGTTTCCACATGATGACCATCATTCATCGCTACAGTGTGTATTGGATGCTCAAACTTCATTACAATATTAGCAAGATGCTCTTGTGGAATGAATCCAATTATCTCTGATTCTTTGACGGAGTTCTGCCAGATACCTGGGTCGGGATTCACCAAATGCTAATGCTTGGTGTGCTATGCCACCTAACTGTGTAATCAATTCATTCTTTTTTGAAGACTGTACGGTGACTACATTGAATTATTTTAATATACTACAGAGAGGGGGGGATTAACTGTATTTGGGGCCTGTGGCTAATTTTATTTTGGGGCCCTGTTCTATAGATTTTTATTAACAATACAGTAATGTACAGTACATAGTACATTTACACGAATTATATGTACAGTGCTTAGGTTAATTGAGAAACAAACTTAAAAGAACCTTAACACAGTGTATTTTGCCGTTTGCCAAAACCAAACAGTATTAAACAAACTTTACTTTAGGGCCTATAAAACATAAAATAAAACAGGAAATTTGTCAGTTTGTGTACTCTGTCATATTTAATCAAAGAAGTTTGCGAAATCTCGAATTACATCATCGAAACTCAGTTGATTGGGGCCCCCCTCAAGCATGGGGGCCTGAGGCTTCAGCCTCAATTGTCTCAATGATATTCCGCCACTGACTAGAGATATTTCTTCTTCTTCCCCAACTAAAGGCTACTGGAGTTGACATGAGGAGTGTAACCTTCCAACAAGTCTTTTCAAGACTTCCCACTGTTCGCAACTTTCATCAGTGTGGCCTATCCATCTGACTTATCTCTTTGGATTTTTGGAGTATGTTAAAACACCTATACAGGGTGGGCCGAAAGTCTGGATCCATAGGAAAATATTTATTTTAATACATAAATTACAACAAATGGTAAATACTTAAAATGAATATCAACTTTAACTCGTAAATGCGTATCCGTGTATAAATACTCAAATACTTTCTTTATTTCAGCCCAGAAATGGCTTCGAATCTAACAACAGAAGACCAGGTAGAACTTGTGCTCATGTACGCAAGACAGGGCGCTACAGACAGAGAAGTTGCTACCGAATTCAATAGAAATCATCCTGATAAGCATCCAGTAACACATGCGACTGTTGGCAAGTTGTTTAAACGTTTCAAAGAAACAGGAAGTGTACATGATCGACGGCGTTCTGGTCGTCCAAAAACTGCAACTGATGAAAATACCTCTGCAATGGTATGTGAAACTTTAACGAATAGTCCAGTAAAGTCAACAAGAAGATTATCAGATGAAACACGCATCTCGAGAACGTCAATTCGAAGAATTATTAAAAATCATAAATTCCATCCCTAAGTGTCTCGATGTCAGAGGCCGCCAATTTGAGCATTTGTTATAATTTGTTGTTTATACTGGAGTACGAACCACTGTACAGTATCACGGATACGCATTTACGAGTTAAAGTTGATATTCATTTTAGTTATTTACCATTTGTTGTAATTTATGTATTAAAATAAATATTTTCCTATGGATCCAGACTTTCGGCCCACCCTGTATATTGTCGCAGAACTCAAAGAAACAGAGGTCAGTGGATCCTTCCCCCAAGATCATATTCGAAAGCTCCTCTTCTAATCCTCTAAAGGAGTTCGAACATCGAATACACATTGTAGCGGACAAATGATGGTCATCGTGTGGAAGTGTTCCAAACATGAACAGTTTAGAAATGTAAAGAACCATATATGTTGAATATATAGTGATGAATATGTCATGTCTTTTTCTTGCAAAGATGTTAAATTTAGCTAAAAATATATTTAATTCAGAATTCATTAGTGTAATAAACTCTTCCTAAATAACAGTAAAACAAATTTCATGATTTTTACTAATAAAAGAAATGTATATCTTGAACTTAATGTTAATGAAATCGTTATAAAGGCGTGTACTGTAACAAAATTTCTTGGTGTAATGCTAGATGAGAATTTGCAATGGAGTGATCATGTAAATTATATCCTGAAAAAGATTTCAAGGAGCGTTGCTATAATGTTTAAACTTAGAAATGTAGTCCCTAAACAGGTTTTAGTGACTCTTTATCATATTCTTGTTCTTCCTTATATAACGTACTGCACCCTTGTTTGGGGAAACTCCGCTAACAACGCATTAAACGGCATCTTTGTCATCCAAAAAAGAGCAATAAAGTTATTTATCTGATGCTGATTTACTTGATCACTCTAGTGCATTATTTAAAGAGCTAAACCTACTAAAGCTCAATGATATAACCAAACTGGCACATTTTATTTTTATTTACGAGTGTAAGAACAAAATCATTAACTTACAATGGGTAAATAGATATTTTGTAACTCATCAAGAAATCCACTCGTATCAGACCAGAAATAGATCAAAGCATGTTATACCTCAATTTAGATTGTCATCATCTCAAAAACTACCCATTTTCATTGGATTGAAACTATGGAATGACTTAAATGCCGATATAAAAAATATTGTGAATGTAAATTTGTTTGAAACCAAGTTGAAATCCCGATTAATAATGGCATACTAACAAAAATATAGGATTAATGTCCTATTGTCTATTAATTTTTCGTGTGTAATCCAGTATAAAAATACATTTCTTGGGATTGTTCAGTTCTTATCTCTCATGTATAATATTGATTTCTTTGTATGGTATTGTATAATGCCTTCAATGGTGACCTCGTATTTGTCATATCAGTAATGATTTAAGATTAATACACTTGAACTATTAATAATACTTATTTATTTACTTATTTATTTATTTATTATTAATTAATAATAACTAGCTGTTTATTTTTAATAAGAGCCCAGTAAAGCCTAAAGCTTAATGGCCAAATTAAATAAAATAAATAGTCGAGCTTCACAATTATTTATGTCATTGTAAATTGTAAAACCAATGTATTTATATTATTAATAATAACAAAAATTACCAATTATTTTCTCATTATTTCTTGGACACCCTGTATATTCAACAGTGAAAGTTAATATCATAAGATATGTCAAAAGAAGGTTTCTGTTTTGAATAATTTTTTTTTTTTTTTAACATTATTTAAAACAAAAACTCCTTTTTGAGGAGTCGATTTTTGGGGGGTGAGGCAAAAAGTTTTTTTTTAAAATGACCCCCCCCCCCAAAACAGGTTGCATCATCTAGCCCTCTTACTACAAAGATATTCTCTTTAAGGGCTAGATTCCACCCTCTCCACCCCCTTTAATTTTAATATTTGGCAAATCGGTCCTTTTCAGTTTTCCACATCGGTTTGTAGGGTTATTGAGTCTATTTTGAAAGTTAGGGGGGGGGGGTCTCTCCTACATATATTTTTCACGTTTAAATGATGGTCTGATGGTCTGATGATCTGATGTCTCTCTATCTTCTCTCCGGAGAGTATAGAGTTAGTTTTCCCAATAGTTTTTTAGATCCACTTATTTTTGTAGTAGTTTCTGGTTCATCTCCACCTTTTGAGTCGGAATAATGAGAACCAAGCATGCAGTATTCGAGTGTTGATGTAATTGAAAATGTTTTCATTAAAAGAATCATTTCGTTTTTGTGAATTCTATTAAGAATTCTGAATATCTGTCTGGTTATACTCTTGATTTTGTTTTTCTCATCCAAATTCACTTCGTCAGTCATACATAATTATTTTTAAATTCTTTTTTTTTTTTTTGCTTTTCTCAACATTCTGTCCATCCATTGTTTTTAGTTTTTTTTAATTTAAATTTAAACATTTTGGTGTTTAATTCCTGTCAATATTGTCTGACCATCTGTATATATTATATATTTGTGTGTTCTTGTAGAAATGCAATATCGTCTAAGGGCTTAATTTGTCTGTGTATGTGTGTGTGTGTGTGTGTGTGTGTGTGTGTGTGTGTGTGAGATTATTTAATTATGGCACACTTTCAAACTACAACAAAAATCAGTGGATTGCGATTATTGGGGAAAAACGCTTTTATTATTTTTTTTTTTTTATTTTTCACAGGTTGAAATTTTTTCTCCTTTGAGAAATTACATGACGAATCCAGGAAGTACAGTTTCTATAATGGCCTCCACCGTTTCGGGAGAAATGGAGTGGGTTTCACGTACAATCACTGATTTTAGTTTTAGTGCTTCCAATATCCTGGGATTTTCTTTAACGATCCTACCCTTTACTCGTAGATATCCTTTACATTCACAGTCGTGAAGGCGAGGATACTCATTAGACAGGACACTCATTACAAAAATTCCAAAACGACATTTGCTTAGGCAGTCTTGTGCCGTTTTATTTAAAAACAAAATCTGTACGTATCAGTGTTTTCTCCCCAAAAAAATGGAATCAACCGTTCTTAAAGGATGCGAACGTAAATATTTTGGTCAACCTTTAATTGTAAATAAACAATGGGCAAAGCTCGCACCCTGGAGGACGAAAAAAGAAATTACACTTTCTGGATTTGTCACATAATTTCTCAAAAGGGACACTTTCAGCGTGTTGTGTGCCTGACAAAATGTTCCATCTTTACGCAATAATCGTGTCGAGTTTCTTGAATGCAAGTTAATCAAGGATTCTTGATTATTTTTCAATGTGGCAAGCGCACACACACACACACACACACACACACACACACACAACACACACACACACATTACTATAGCAGAATAAAGTACCGTTGATGCAAATCTGAACCAACCAACCACCCAAATGCGTAAGGTAACCCGAAAGGAATAAGTTACGTGCGGACAAATTTTAATTGGATTATTTTGTTGTCCTTTTTGTAAACGAAAACATTTTTAAAGTTTTCTCAAGTTTGAACCGTAATCTGACAAATTCAAGAAATATGATTCAGTTGTTCAGTATATTAAAATCGTGTGTTTAACAGACTTGTGTTTAAGGGAAGCTAACGGTGTTATTTCTGGTCCAGTGAAAGGTCTCTTGTTTAAAGAGGCTTTTAAATTCGAAACTGGAACTTGGATTCGCCTGATGACGCTACGGGGTCTAGGGTTAGTCATCATTGAACATAACGCGTTACCAGGTTAGCCTACAGAGTGTCTACAGTACAATGCCTCGTTAACCCAGTAAAATACTAACTGATTTTCGTTTTTCTTTCAGACCCATTTATCACTGATACAGTTAGATGCCTACAGTTAGATGGCCTGCCAGTTCTTGGTTTAACTTTTACAGTTCCTGTTATGAACAGTTTCTTTTCCCATCTCAACAGAGTCCTTTTTGGAGTTGTTGCAGGATAGAATCGGTCCTGGAAGTCTGCGCGAATATTTTCAATAGTTTTGACATTACTTGGTCACTCATGGACCCAGGTACTAGCCAATATCCGTTGTTCAATCGTATAGTTGCTGCTATCACATATTTCAAACGGTTCTGAAAAGGAAAACGAAAAATCAGTTAGTATTTTACTGGGGTGACAAGACATTGTGGACACCCTGTAGTACAGTGTTAAGTATAAGCATACATCCCTAGTAACACGAACTTTACAACTTTATCTCTTAGCTTAGGTTTATGGTTGTAATAATTAGGAAATACTGTTTATCACAATTATTTAACTTACGTTTTGTAATATAGTTAAGGAACAGGGTGTAGTGTAGAGGCTAAATTATTAACTATTATTTAACTGCTTCTCTTTTACCTTGAATAATAACAGTAACTTATGGTTTCGTGGTAATTTAATAAGTTAATTATAGCGATAAAGATAATCCTCAACTCCCTCGACGGCACTCCTCTGAACTCGCGCATTTAGTTAGTAAGCCTGTTAACGGCGCATCTCCTCCGCCTTCCTGGAAGCTTGGCGGTCCTTTTTGGGGGAGTTATGCACGGCTCGAGCTAGAACGGGTGGGTTGAATGAAAACATTTAGCCTTACCGACGCAATTTCTTTTACATATATATATATATATATATATATATATATATATATATATATAATCTCTTAATCAGTCAAAGCTTAAGACATTTTTTGTTATGGCTTAAATAGAGATAAGATGATAAGTTGAACGTTGAATTAAATTGAACTGAATAACCTTTATCGCTAAAATAAATGGTTTTAAAATTTTTGTTTTTGTTTTAACAGAAATAATTGTGAAATTGGATTATTTATTTTACTTAATTTGTCCCTCAAGCTTTTAGGCTTTACTGGGCTCTTCATTAAAAATAAATCCTACTTATTATTAATTAATAATATAATACATAAATTATGAATAAGAATTATTAATTAGAGTATGTATTAATATTAAATTATTATTATTATTAGAGATATAAAACAAATACAAAGTTATTATTGAAGGTATGATACCAATCCAATACAAAGAAATCAATAGACATGAGAGATGAACAATAACGAGTAATGTACATTTAATCCTACATTTTTATTAGCATTCAATTATTAATCGAGATTTCAATTTGTTTTTAAACGAATTTACATTCACGGTATTTTTTAAATCGACTTTTAAATTATTTCATGGTTTCAATCCAATAAAAATGGGTAACTTTTGAGATGAAGACAATCTAAATTGAGGAATAACGTACTTTCATCTATTTCTGGTCTGATATGAAGGGGATTTCTTGATGAGTTACAAAATATTTATTTACCCATTGTAAGTTAATGATTTTGTTCTTACACTCGTAAATAAAAATAAAATGTGCTAATTTGATTATATCTTTGAGCGTTAGTAGTTTTAGCTAATAATACGCTAGATGATCCTGGAAATCAGCATCAGATAATAATCTTATTGATCATTTTTGGATGACAAAGATACTGTTTAAAGCTTTGTTAGCGGAGTTTCCCCAAACAAGTTGCAGTACGTTATATGAGAAGAACAAGAGTATGATACAGAGTTAATCAAATCTGGTTAGGGACTGTTTTTCAAGTAGAGCACCATTCCGCCCTACGTCCATTCCATGGTGCGAGCAGCAGCATTGCCAAGCAAACAGGGAATCAATGTACTGACGAGCCTCCGTCCGTAGCTCATCACCAGTGATAGCAACAATGCTCCTTGTTAGCCCACTTCATAGAATATCCAAATCCGTATTTTTTCGCGCAATTTTCGTCAGTTTGTATTGCATACACCTCTAATCCGGGTGCATGATTCTTCAGGAACGAGATGTCCCGCAAGTTTGCGTTCCCCCCACCTAAGGAGCACAAATTTACCTATATTAATCACAGTTACATTCGTACTACCACAGGACTGCTCTACACAAACTGTAACAAAAAACCACAAGCATTTGTAATAATAAATCTTCAGTCTACGGGCCTGTACTTTTACTCATTCTTAATCTGTTTACTTTATTCACTCGTTTACTCCTTCATCTAATCTCTGTATCCAAAGATTTTAGTTTTATAATTTACAACGTCATTATTTAATTTCAACTCGGTTAATCACTTAGCAAATAGTTTTGTTTTATACAGGGTGTTTATAAAGTCCCTATCTATTTCAGTGAAAACGTAGCAAAAAGGGTAAAATTCATAACAATATAATAGAAAGTATACATTTAATGAATACTTAAGAATATGATTCTACATGAGCATCATCAGTATCTCTACAGTTCGAATCTGTCAGCAGCATTGTGGAACACATTTTGGAGCAGGACAGGGGTTATTTTTGTAATTGCTGTTACGATACGAGCACGTAAATCTTGCAGATCTGTAACCCTCGTTTGATAGACGTTTGATTTGATAAAGCCCCATGCAAAGAAATCCAAGGGCGTTAGGTCAGGAGATCGAGCCGCCCAAGGGCCTGTTGCCTCCACGTCCGATCCACCGAGTTGGAAATCGTTCATTTAGGTACTCCCAAACAATTTTGCGTAATGACAAGGTGCCCAGGCGCGGATCCAGGGGGGGGGTCGAGGGAGTCCGGACCCCCCCTGCTCACGGTGACCAACGATTTTTCGATTGCGTTTGTTTGCTCCTATATATGAAAAATAAGACCTGAAGACTTAAAATGGCTTAAGGTACATGTATCCCGGTTGCCACAAATTAATTTCCTTAAAAAGAATAAGAAAAAAAGTTTATGTCCGATCCTGAGACGTTCAGACCTGGCCTGGGTGTGAACAAGCAGGATTTTGATAACGGGAATATACTTCAAATCCATCTAAAGCTATCTTCAAATATGAAAATTTCCTACCGAGGGGGGGACCCCCCCCCCCTCGGACACCCCCCTTGGCGCTCGCTTCGCTCGCGCGTCCTCGGCCGAAGGCCGAGGACATATCAGTAACGAGCCCCACCAAGACTGGATCCCCCTCTGCTTAAATTTCTGGATCCGCCCCTGGTGCCCCATCTTGTTGAAAGACGACAGTGTTTAAAATGCCATCTGAATGAAAGTGGGACATTTACGTGCTCGTATCGTAACAGCAGTTACAAAAATAACCCCTGTTATGCTCCAAAATATGTTGCAATGCTGGTGACAGATTCGAACTCTGTAGAGATACTGATGGTGCTCATGTAGAATCATATGCTTAAGTATTCATTAAATGTATGCCTTCTATTATATTGTTATTGAATTTTGCCCTTTTTGCTACGTTTTCACTGAAATAGATATGAACTTTATAAACACCCTGTACTATATCTCTAGATTCTTTAAATTCTTTAGATTTTCTAGATTTTCTAGATTCCCTAGATTTTCTAGACTCTCTAGACCAGTGATGCACAAACCCTGGCCCGCGGGCCAAATGTGTCCCCCACGGGTCTTTTCAGTGGCCCCACGGGTCTTTTCAATTCAATGAAAAAGTTAGAATATAAAAGTGACCCAATTTATGACTTAGATGGAAAGTAAGTAGGCTAATACATTTAGTTATTTTCTTCGCTTGGCCCTCACATCAAAAAGGTTTGTGCACCTCTGCTCTAGACCAGGGGTGGGGAACCTTTTTTCATTGGAAGGCCGCATTTCATTTAACCAAGACCCTATTAGGCCGCATGCTGAGAATTTAACATATACAGTACAACAAAATGTCATATTTTAGTCTACAATCTACATATTTATTAATCTTAAATCAAACTTGATAATACGTGAGGGCTTTTATAATAAATAAAAAATTCAGCAAGTGCACATTTATTTTTGTGGGGAATAATTAACAATATAACTAATATTAAGTGAAAAATGATATTAAGTGAAATGATGTTAATATTAAGTGAAAAAGTGATAAACCATTTAATGACTTTTTTGTGACTGGTTATTGCGGGACAGGAGTCGTACATTTGGTTCCAATATCGTTGACCGTAGTTTTAGTTGGTCCTCCAGGTGAATATTCGTCATCTGAGATCTCAAGCGCGTTTTGATTTGAGTCACATATGAAAACGTTGATTCACAACAGTAGGTTGTGCCGAAAGAAGGCAACATTCGACGAGCATGTTGGCGCAGACGTGGGTATTCAACGCCATTTTTCCATATTTCAACAGGATCCTTCTTAGTATCAAATAGAGACTTAAGGATATTATCTTCTAATAGCTCAATCAACTCCATCTGTAAATCTTCAGGTGCTTTGGAGACGCCAACCAGGTGTGGTTGGAAAGCTAGTTTCAGTGTGAAGTCATGTTTCTCAAAATCTTCAAATCTTTCATATATGGATTTAGTTTTACCTTGCAAAGAAATATTCAGGTAATTTTGCTTGACATTACGTCACACGAAAATGCAGCATTTCTGCAGAAATCCTTTTTTGACAATTCACATGGTTCATTGAGTTCCTCAGAAAATCTTGATTTGTTTTCGCAAAGACAAAAGTTTTTCAAAGACTTGCCCTTGTGACAACCAGCGCACTTTAGAATGATACGGAAGATCCACACTGAATGTTTCATCATCAAGCATAAGCATATTGCGAAACTGGCGATGTCGTGATGCATTTGCTCTAATGTAGTTCACAATACGTATAACTTTACTTAATATGTCACTTAAAACAGTAGATTTGGCACAGAGATTCTGTTGATGCAAAATACAGTGAAAGGAAATCAAGCTATCTGGATTTGGCAGTTTTGTTGTAGTAGCGCAACAAATCCTGCACATTTTCCTCTCATGGAAGGTGCACCATCTGTGCATACACTTACTAAATTACATAAATTCAGTTTCGCTTCACGGCATTTTTCTTTGAAGAGAGACAAGACGTCAATTCCACGTGTCTTCCCCGTAAGAGTACCCAAAGCCAGTAACTCCTCGTAGCATTGAAAATCTGCAGTTATAACACGAATAAAAAGTGACACTTGCGCTGAGTCAGTAATATCAGTGGACTCATCCAAGGCAATCGAATAATAAGTATTTTCGCTTTGGCATATTGTATGAAGTTGTTCAGTTGCATTGAGTGCTAATTCATGTTGCCGATCAGTTATGGTCCTTCTTGAAAGAGGTAGTTGTTTGTATTTGTTAACCTTGTCTGAATCTAAAGGGGCTAGAGCTTCAACAATGCATTCTTTTATGATTTCCACATCACTATATGGCTTACCTCTTTTTCCACATATATATGCTACTTTATAAGTTGCTTCAGTGATTTCAGTCCCTAGGCCTGACATCGTTTTAAATACTTGCTGTTGTTGCTGCTTTTGAAGTTTCATCTTCGTAAGTGCAAACTTTCGGAGTTCTTCTTCCAATATAGCATACTTGTGGTTCTTATGAGTTGCATAATGCTTATGTGCATTGTGTTTCTTCACTGTTGCAATTATGGCGTTGCAGAGCAAACACATCATTTTATCTTTCTCAACAACTATGAAATACTGCAATTCCCATTCTTCATGGAATATTCTGTTCTCTTCCTTTAATTTTCTTTTCACAGTTTTTGACATGATTGGGGTATCAGAAGATTTTTAAATAAAAATGGTACACGAATTGATCAAAGATTTACAGTTTTAAAGGAAACAAGCGTGCGTGTCACTAACGGAGAATCGTAACTGTCATCCAGTCAGCCAGTCGAGTTGATCGTTGATAGGTAAGGGCGTAAGCCGTAAGGCAACTCTGCCAGTTTTAACTGGCAACGTTGCCATATGTCCTATTGTTCAAGCCATAAAGAAGGCTTGTATGTGTAAGAAGCAGTGAAGCTGAAACCATGATCTAATGAAATAGCCTAAAGCCCTAAAGGGGTATCAGTTGCTGTCCATTATCGTACAGTATGAATTCTGAATGTCAAATAGGCAGAAGGCCGCAACTAGTACCCCAAAAGGCCGCAGGTTCCCCACCCCTGCTCTAGACTCTCTACTTCACCAGGCCAACTCGAGAGGAGAGGCGACAAGCTTGAACTTCGTGAAATGAGGAATCATCGCGCGGAACATTTGAAAGGTTGAAAGGTCTCTAGATTCTCTAGACCAGTGTTTCTCAAACTGGGGTACGCGAGGGAATCTTAGGGGGTACGCGAAGGGGTCCTGAAAATATAAAATTTTATATACGCTTAACAAACGGCCACGAGTCAGACGGTCGTAAAGAAAGTAAAAATCGTCTATCTCTCTCTCGAAAATCCAGAAAATCCCGTGAAAGAATTCGAGGGGTACAGGAGAAGAAAAAGTTTTAGTACCGCTGCTCTAGACTCTCAAGAATCTCTAGATTCTCTAGAATCTAAACGGAATAAACGTTTACGTGTAAACTTAAAACGGAACACAACTTAGAGAAGAATTATTTTAAGAATAATAATTACGTTTTTTATATCTGTGGACTCGGTACGAAAATAGTCTTTATTTTAAACTCAAAACGGAATAAAATTTAAAGACTACTTACTAGGGTGGAGTGAAAAAATATATTTTTTTCATTTCAAAATGCTTGGGGTCGGGAAAGTTGCGTATTTATGTGAAACGTACTGTGTGAAATTTTTGTAATCGTACGGCTATAATTAAATTGTGCACACTGAACTCAAATTTTTTAAAAATTGGCAAAATTACTAAAATTTCACCATTTTTATTTTGTTTTTTTTTGGACACGTACTGCGTGAAATTTTTGTTATTTTATAATTTAATTTAAAACCAAAATAAAATGGCGAAATTTTAGTAATTTTGACAGTTTTTAATAACTTTGAGTTCAGTGTGCACAATTTAATTATAGCCGTACGATTACAAAAATTTCACACAGTACGTTTCACATAAATACGCAACTTTCCCGACCCCAAGCATTTTGAAATTCAAAAAAAAATATTTTTCACTCCACTCTACTACCTACACCTCAAGGGGTAATAACCCCCAGAACAGAACTCGAAAAATCGTATAACCTTACCTTTTCTTTACTCTGTTTCGTAGGTACTACTCATATTTTAATATTTTTCCATTGTACTTTTTTAATCATTAAATCTTTACGACAATATATATATAGTAACAAATCAATTTTAGATATTTAGTCATAGGTCAGAATGGGTGCAACTTAGTGCCACATATGAGTGCATACATGTCACTAAATTAATTGTCACTTCCTAATGTTGGCATTGCATCTCATGGGTTTCTATTTACCAGACTACGACATCTAATTGGCATTTAGGCTTTTTATTTACAAAGACGAGTGTTCGCTATTTGCTAAAGAAATATAAAATTAAATAAATAATACTGAAGAATTCATCCTAAAAATGAGAATGGCAGTGTTCTGAATGATGCCATTAGTACACTCCTAAACATTTCAAAACATAGACTTCATATACGTTTTCATTCCTGAAATATCGTATTTCACGCCAAAATCTTGATTTTCATGCTTAAGTTAAACGTTCAAAGTTTATCCGTGACATATTTGGAAAATATCTAATTCCTGAAAGAAATTTACAAATTAGCGATAGTTCGCGATTATTTATAGAATTTTTCAGGAATTCCTTTATATAGGGTGATCCAGAGAAATGGGACCCAAAAGAAACCCCTGTAACTCTTAAAGTATAAGTCCTTTTATAAAATCATACGCATCATTCGAAAGAGGATAGTTACAAGTTTGTACAGGATTGTATAGGTTTTGACAATACAAGACAAGATAAGATACAAAACAAAATAAAAGTGTTAGTTAAAACTAACCCTTCAAGATGACTGCATGGACTGTGGAACAGCTGCGTTTCATAACTGAGCAATATTATGAGCATGGAAGAAGTGTAGTTTCAGCTCAAAGATCTTTCAAGACAAATTTTCAGATGTCAAAATCACCTTCTAAGAAAGTAATCCGTCGGTGTGTCAGAAATTTTTCCCTAACTGGCAGCATTGGAAAAAGAAAACCAACTGGAAGAGTGCGCACAGCAAGGATAGACGAGATCATTAACAGAACTCATGAAATTGTACAGGATAATCCTAACATAAGCATCAGACGTGCTTCTCAGCTGTTAGGAGTTGGATATGGAACAACACACACCGTATATTCAAGCAAAATTTAATGCTTTTCCATATAAAATTCAAACAGTGCAACAACTAAACGATGGAGATTTCGCACGAAGACGACAATTCTGTCAATGGATCCAACGGAAGGTAAATGACACCACCAATTTTCTAGCAACTTTGATTATGTCAGACGAAGCCCATTTTCACTTGAATGGAACTGTAAACAAACAAAATTGTCGTTTCTGGGCAACAGAAAATCCATTGAATATTACCGAAGTCCCGTTGCATAGTCAGCGTGTAACTGTTTGGTGTGGTCTTACTGCATCTCAGATCATAGGGCGGTACTTTTTCGAGGATTCCACCGGAAACACGGTCACTGTAAATGGTGATCGCTACGAAAAAATGTTGACCGATTTCCTTATTCCTAAATTAAGAGATCTTTGTCTAGAAACCACTGGTTCCAACAAAACGGAGCTACCTGCCATACCACGAGGAACTGCATGGCAGTTTTGCGTCAAACGTTTCCAGGCGAGTTAATCTCAAGATTTGGAGACGTTGAATGGCCCGCAAGGTCTCCGGATTTTTCTCCCTTAGATTATTATCTCTGGGGATATTTAAAGAGTAGGTCTACAGAAATAACCCAACGACCTTGCAAGAATTGAAGGCCGCCATCACAAATGAGATACAGGCCATACCACCGCACACTCTTGCAAAAGTGATACAGAACTTACAAGCGAGAACACTGGAATGCTTGGCAACTAATGGAGCACATTTGAAAGGAGTCATTTTTAAAAAATAAATATTTCATAATAAACTTGTAACTCTACTCTTTCGAATGATATATAGTTTTTATGAAAGGAATTAAATATTAAGAATATTTGGCTTTTTTTTATGGGTCCCATTTATCTGGATCACCCAGTATTTCTGCAATAAAGTTCGGTTAATGTAAATCCAAAAATAATACGAATGGGTCATCCCATCTCGCCTGTAGTTGTTTTCCTGGTTCAGGAGAATTATTCCCGAGCTTGGTATTTGACGTATCCAATCATTCCTAGCTTATCTGGTACTTTCCTGAGCCAAGTTGTTTCTTGAAAGTGTCCATCCCCTTTTTCTTAGGTGTTTTGGGGGTTTGTTGATTAAGAGTTATATATATATATATATATATATATATATATATATAATATATATATATCTATATATATATATTATATTATATATAATATATATATATATATATATACACGGTGAACCAAAAGTAGGTGGACAGTAGGTTGAATACGGTTTGTGTTATATTATATATAACTATGGTGTTCATTATAACTATGGTGTTTGTGTTATATTATATTAAATATTATAACTAAATTTATTTAAATTTTATTTTGTATTATAGTATACAAAAAAATTAAATATGTATTCTCAAAATAAACGTTATCATTTACTGTCCACCTACATTTGGTTCACCCTATATATATAATATATATATATATATATATATATATATAATATTATATATATATGGTGCTGGTTAAGTGTGCGGTCTACCTACGATTCGGCGGTCTACCTTTTAATTATAGCTTCTTATCTTGTTTACTAATTGTTTGTTTACATCCCATTGTCAATCGCCCTTGATGATTGGTTAGGTTTAGTCATGATATTTTCGTTAGTTTTAACGAAAATATCATGATTAAACCTAACCAATCGTAGGTAGACCGCACACTTAACCAGTACCTATATATATATATATAACTTATATATATACTGTATATATGGAATGAATTTTACAATTAAACACGTGAAATGAATGAATGAATGATGCAAACCCACAAGGAAAAAAAAAATTATTTCAAGGTCTTTCGTGTATTCAGAAGTACACCTCGTCAGGGAATGAAGGGAGAAGTCGAGATGACAAAAATATATACATATGTACAACGAGATAGAAAAACAAAAAGATTAGCACATGATTAACAAGAGTTAATTAGAGGCAACAGGTATTTTAACAGGATATTGTCAATTTTATACATTCTCGCACTGTTATTGAAATTATTTTTAAAATGGATAAATGCACATTCATGAATATTGGTACTAAATTATGTTATCCTATTTCATTTTTAGATAACTGCCTTAGAAAAGCCAAAAATAGGTATTATAATAGTGAAACTGTAAAGGAATTTGAGCGTAAAAATATCCTTAGCCTACCTTACCATGCTAATTTTCAATATCTTCCGACTTTACTTAAAGCATTTGGTATCACTGTAGTCTTTAAGTATAATAACACTGTTAAATTACGCCTAATAAAGAATAGCCCGGATAATGTGATTGGTTGTGTGTATTCGATCGGATGTACACAATGTAACTCGGTATATATAGGCCAAACGGGTAAAACATTAGATATTAGGGTAAAACAGCATAAATATGCATGTAGAATGGCAAACAATTCTAATGCATTGTTTCACCATATGTAAAGATGTAATCATAATATCAAGTGGGATAGTTCTAAAGCGCTGGTTAAAAACACAGATATAATTGAAAGGAATATTCTAGAATGTGCATTTATCCATTTTAAAAATAATTTCAATAACAGTGCGGGAATGTATAAAATTGACAATATCCTGTTAAAATACCTTTTGCCTCTAATTAACTCTTGTTAATCATGTGCTAACCTTTTTGTTTTTCTATCCCGTTGTACATACTGTATGTATATATTTTTGTCATCTCGCCTTCTCCTTTCATTCCCTGACGAGGTGTACTTCTGAATACATGAAAGACCTTGAAATATGTGTGTGTGTGTGTGTGTGTGTGTGTGTGTGTAATACGTGATGCTTTTTACAAACGAAATAGTTATTAACACGGTAATGTAACGAGAGAAATATAACTGATCCTGTGCAAAGGATGACTGGATGACTCCTTTTACAAATGTCTGATAGGAGGCATGTAACAAAGTGCCTATGTAATGCTTTACTAAAACTTATTATAGAAACTCTACATAATTTATATATCTAAAAAGACTTATACTTAACCCCTAAAGACGCTTTGCTTCATGTACTATTCAGTGGTTTGGGAAATCTGCAGAAAATACATAAAAATTCTTCACTGTTATCCAAAAACATGTTATAAAAATTGTTTCTAATGATATAATTGGTTTGGTTGGTTGGTTTGCTCATTGTATCAGTTGTTCAGAGACACTAGCACCGGACCTCTGGTCATAAGGTTCCCTCGTTGGAGTAAAACTTTTAAAATTTTAAGACAGTATAATGACGTATGCAATATTTATTTCTAAGTGTGTATATATATATACAGTATATATATAATATATATATATATATATATTATAATAATATATATATATATATATATAATCGCGTGGATTGGTTCAATGTTAATATGCAACAGAGAATAGAATACAAAGACAGAACAAGTCACCTCTTTAATAATTTAGAATTTTGCATCTTGCCTGTAGTAATCCTTGCTCAGATGATTCTCACTGTAAACTCATAGATAGGTATTATAGTAAGATAATATCCCTGTTAAGAGAAGCAGGAAGCCCCCTGATTAAATCTTACAACTATCATACTAAGATTATTCCTGGATGGAATGATTTTACTGCCCCCCCCTGAAGAGGGAATCGAAAGACGCCTATGATTTGTGGTGCTTTCATGGTAGACCCAGATTAGGACCTGTATACATGAATATGTGTAGAAGTAGGGGTCAGTAGTATAAGGCGGCCATAAGGCGATGTAAACAGGAACAAGAGTTTATTCGAGCATCAAAAGCCTGTGAAGCTCGCATAAATAACGATAATAACAAATTTTGGAAATTTGTTAAGAATCAAACGGGGTGTAAAAAATGTCCTCCCTCCGACAATCGCTGGGGTGTCGGGGGAGGATGAAATTACAAAGCTGTGGAAAAACCACTACTCTAACATTCTAAACAGTGTGAGTAGGGATAATCTTAAGATAGATTGCAGCGAAACGACTGTGGGAGGGACAAGGGAAAATACTTTGATATCATTTTCTGAAGTAAAGAGGTTAATTAAAGAGTTAAAGACTGGTTCTGCGTCATGGGTAGATGACTTATCGAATGAGCACTTAAAATATGCCAATGACGTAGTATGTCTGCATATATCATTGCTCCTATCAGCCATGCTTTCTCATAGCTATATCCCTGCAGAGTTCATGAGGGTATATATCTTGCCCCTGGTCAAAAATAAGTACGGAGACATTCTGTCCAGCAATAATTACAGGCTTATTGCTGTCGCTTCCTGCTTCTCGAAACTACTAGAAAAACTTTTGTTACTCTGATTAAATGATTTCATCTGGACATCTAATCAGTTTGGTTTTAAAAGGTCCCACTCAACTGACCTGTGTATCTATGTACTTAAAGAAACAATATCTAAATACATTGATAGTAATTCAACTATTTATAGCTGTTTCCTAGATATAAGTAAGGCATATGATAGGGTGAACCACAATATTTTATTTGAAAAACTAGAAGACAGGAAGGTTCCCATGTACATATTAAATGTATTGAAATTTTGGTATTCCTCTTGCGGGGTGAGACAAGGCTCCTTGCTCTCCTCTATGCCGTTTAATGTGTATATTGACGGATTAATTGCTTCACTTAATGAGGCAACAGTGGGATGTTGTATAGATAACACAAGGCTAAATAACTTAGTTTATGCTGATGATATGGTGTTAATAAGTCCCTCTGTTAAAGGTCTGGATCGGCTACTAAAAGTCTGCGAAGTGTATTCGCAGAAACATGATATTCTTTTTAATGTTACAAAAACTAAGGTTATGCAATTTCATCCTAAAAGCTGTAATCAGCCAGCTGATATAAGGTTTAGAATGAATGGTGAAGTAATTGAGGAAGTACGAGAGTTTAAGTATTTGGGTCAAACTATTACCAGCTCCTTGAGTGATGATTCGGATATAAGAAAACAATCTCGAAGCCTGTGTGCTAAAGCGAATATGACCATAAGGAACTTTCGATTTTGTACAAGTGAAACTAAAGACACTCTCTTTCGTACTTTCTGCAGTAATATATACTGACAGCAACTCTGGGTGAATTATAAAAAAGGTTCTGGCAGAACCCTAAATTTGCTGTACAACAGGTCTTTCAGACTCTTACATAAATTACCCCCGAGATGCTCAGCTTCGCAAATGTTTGCTACCCGCAATGTCCCGAGCTTCCCAGAGGTAACAAGACGTGCTCAATACAGTCTAATGCAAAGAATTAAAAAATCAACCAACCCGATCATCCAAGCTATCCATGAGTCCTGCCATTTATCCTCTAAGCTATGGAATTCTTGGTACAAAAACGTCTGTCTGTAGCTCCACTTAACTTCGACATTACAGTATTATTTCTAATCAATTGTATATATTTCTATCCTTAGTATATGAACTGTCATTGTATTAATAATATTTGTCATATGGATTATAGTCTGCCAATAAACCTTTTTCATTTTCATTTTCATTTCATATATATACAGAATAGTAATAATACAGGTATATCCCGCTATGCGCGAATTCCAGGTTACGCGGCTGATTAATTAACGACCTACCCCATAATAAAGCGGAAAAGAGTTACGTGGTTCGAGAATTCCCAAGTTCATCCGTGCGAACATTCGAGAACATTCCCAAGGATTTGAATCCACCCAAAATATTGAGATCACAGAAGCCTTGTTTCATTGTCTAAAGAGGTTGGGTTCGAAGAAGTCGAGAGGGATGATATCGAAGTCCTCTTAGAATCCCATCACGAAGAACTATCAAATGAGGAGTTGAAGCAATTGGATGAGCTCAATAAAAACGAGGATGCTGAATCCGAAGAAATTCTGTCCCCAACTCGAGTCCTGTCTTCGAAGGTTCTATCAGAATCCTTCAAGCAGTGGTGAAATTATCACTGAGGCTATTGAGGCTGAAGCCTCAGACTCCCATGCTTGAGGGAGGCTCCCAATCAACTAAGTTTCGATGATATAATTCGAGATTTCGCAAACTTCGTTGATTAAATATGACAGAGTACACAAACTGACAAATTCCTTGTTTTATTTTATGTTTTATAGGCCCTAAAGTAAAGTTTGTTTAATACTGTTTGGTTTTGGCATACGACAAAATACAGTGTTAAAGTTCTTTTAAGTTTGTTTCTCAATTAGCCTGAGCATGTACATGTAATTCGTGTAAATGTACTATGGTACATGTACATGTATTGTTAATAAAAAGCTAGAGAAAAGGGCCCCCCATATTTTTCATTGCCCCGGGGCTCCGAGGTGTCTTAATCCGCCTCTGCCTTCAAGCATATTGAGATAACCTTGTCCATTTTAGGCGAACACGACTCTGGTGTGGAAAGGTTCTCAAAGGTTGCCAGTAATGTCAGCCATTCAATTCAATGTACGAAGAGCTTCATGCTAAGAAAGTTCGGAACGCGAAACGAGCTTCCATAACTCATTTTTTTCCCTCAAATGCGCCTTGAACAACCCTTCCAACGTCTCCCACAACCCTTCAAGCATAAATTTCATCTTTAAGTTTTCCTTCATTTGGCCTTTGTGCCTTTGCCACCTTCCTCCTTAGTTTATGTAAGTACATACATACGTACATGTTTATTATTAATGTATGATATTATGCATTAATTAGTGTTCTCTTTCAGGTTTATAATTAATTTAGATTGTCGTTATATTAGTTGATTGCATAAACAGTTGATAGGATAGGCTTAGCTATTGATTTTAGGGGTTTATTATAAGTTTTAGTTTGAAACTTTTTAGGGAATGTAACCCTCCCCCCTAATTAACATTGTGTCTATGGGAAAATACACCTCACTATAGCGAATTCACTATACTCAGTAGTTTCCAGGATCACAACTACCCCCTATAGTGGGGTATACCCGTAATAATAATAATATTAATTTAACTTTGTGATTCAACAAATACCTTTTAACTCATCAATTCAAGATATTCACTCTTTTTCGACTTTTGGTACAATTAGAGAATTTATACCGGATCACCTGAAGATCAGGGCCCCCATGTATTCTTGTTTTTTGCTTTACAGTACAAAATATAATAATAAATTAAATTGAATGCCCGGTTAGGGCAACTGTACGCCTTTGACTATTGGTTAGGTTAAGTCGTGATATTTTCGTTAGTTTTAACGAAAATATAATTTGGTAAATGAGGCTAAGGGCCCTGATCTTCAGGTGATCCTTTATACCTCGGTTTAGGCCTTCTTCGTCGCACAAAACAGCAATTTTTGTCGGGATGAAGGAATGAGGTGTAAACAACGATCTTAGGTTTATAAACCTTTCTTTATTAATTAAAAATAAGGATCTTTTCCGTTTGACTGCCGCCATTGAAACATAATTAAACTTTTTGTATTTTGTATTTTAACTGAAATGTCTTGATGATACAAAATAAGTTACTTTATAAAAAAGCTTTTCTTAATTTCCCCTTCAAATTTTGTTTCTTATAAACAATTTTAATTACTTTCAAGATCCATGCTTAATTTTTAAGTTTTAATCGTGTACTCAGAAAATAAGGGGATCACCTGGAGATCAGGGCCTCCAGCCTTCTTTAGTTAGCTTTATAAGGCTAACTAACAAAAATATCACGACCTAACCTAACCAATCGTCAAGGTCGTACAGTTGACCTAACGATTGGTTTAGGTTAGGTCGTGATATTTTCGTTAGTTAGCCTTATAAGGCTAAGTAAAGAAGGCTGGGGGCACTCACCTCTTATGTTTCAATGGCGGCAGTCAAACGGAAAAGATCCAAAAATAATATTGTGAGCCCGGGCAGGTAAAGCGAACTCTGCGCATGATCAAATAGGTTTGCAATACGAAAGTGTTAATAAAGCTTTTATTTTCTTATACACTCTTGTACGTAATTATCATTAATTAACTAAAATATAATTATTTTGTGATTATAGCAGTTATTAGGAAAATGACGGGTGATATAAAAATTTATACTATTATTTTTGTATGAGCAAGTATGTCCTTTTAAGTTTATATTATATAATTCTAATGGGTATAGTTTGGATGAGGTAGAAGATATTTCCTTCCATTTATTGTAATCAAAATGAGAAGCCCTTTTAATCCGTTAAATCTAAATCAAAATTCGGGTGACGGCAAAGTCCGATTTTAAAAACGGAGCAATGTCAAAATTTGTACACATTTTCCAATATCATTAAAAAAATAAAAAAAATACATTTAATAAGCACATTTGTGAAAAAGACATTAATCCTTTAGCACCAAGTGTTACTTTACAGATTTTGTTAGAATCACTCTCAGAAACTCCCCTTGGAGAAACTAAAGGATTAATAGCCTATTGTGACAAAATCATATACTACATCAGTCTACATGCAAAAAATAAATAGTCTAAAAATTATCACTCATTTTTATAACATTGTTTATTGAAATCCCTTTCGTAAGAAAATATTTAGTGAGTTTTGTAGTTATGGAAATGTACGAGCGAGGAAAAAAGTTTGCCGAAAAAAAAATAACATTAAAAAAAGCCCCAAAAATTACTAATTAGGGGGCGTTTTTTTTTTAAATTTAATTTTTTCAACGATCTTTTTTCCTGGGACTGTACGTATTAGCATCGTATTTATTATTAATTAATGAATAATTAAGTTTAAACAAATTATGTTTACTATTAGGAAATGCCAATTTCAGGAATTAGTGATTACCTGTATTTCCTAAATGATAACGAATATTTTTTCTCTTCTGCATTGGATACAGTTTACGAGCACGACTGGTCAATAAGTACTTTGTGGTATGACATTAGTTCTCATTTCAGAGGGTCAAACCTGCGCTTTGTTAGTCCAAAAATGAAAATAAGAGATTGGTATACTTAGTTGAAAAGGATGTTTATTATTTGGGTAAGAAACAGGAAAAAAAATTTAAAAATTATAGAAGATACGTCCTCTTCATTTGCTTTAAAACATTATAATTAAAGCATGCTTAAGTTACTACTAAATGTTCGTAACCTTTGACCTTTGGCAATATTTGTATTATTTACATCCGCCTTTATATTTATGAATATTAATAAATTTTAATGAAGTTGGTAATTTAGATTTGGCAGTGTATATATATATATATATTATATATATATATATATATATATATATATGAAGTTATTTCATGAAAATAACACGTGAATAATATTTGTGATGAAAATAGCCACGAAGAAAATTAAAACGAAATAGTGCTCAAGCGCTTATGTCTAATAACATCCTCAGAATACTAAAATTAGTGGCAATATTAAGACTATATACCAATCACAAAGAAAAAAATATATGATTGGTGCAGAGAATATTTTAGGAGGAGCATATAATTAACGTGGAATAGCTACGAGAGTTTTAGCGCCTTGCCCTTCTTATCTAAATCTGTTCTGAATGAATTCAAAATAACAGGATCGAGCGAAAAAAGGCCCTGGCTAAGGTTAAAATTGTTTGCGAGTTGAATAATGGCAGACTCAACAATGTTTCTGTTGACAATGTTGCTCGAGTGAAAAGAAATTCAAGAATTATTCCAATTAATACAATGGGACAATTCTGATAAATGGACAAAAAGGGCATTGGACGATTATTATTCACACGATGTCAACTCCCAATGCTGGAGGTTGGTATCCCATGGTTGCGGTACGTCGACGATATTTTGTGTATTTAGCCCCTGAAGCGTGACCTGGATGACTTTCTCGTTCAGTTAAATAATCAAATCCCCCTCCATTAGGTTTACTTTGGAAGTGGAACAAAACAACTCCGTCCCGTTTCTGGATATGCGTGTACATAGGGAAAGCCCAGATTTTAAGTTTAGTATCTATCGGAAAAAACAAACCATTTGTCCTATGTCCACTTTTACTCCGGATAATGACATCCCCATCAAGGAAACAATATTTTCTTCAATATTTCTCCGTGCTCTTAGGATCGTTAGTCCAGAATACATGGATGCTGAGTTAGAAAAAATCAACAGTATTAAAAGCGAGTTGTATTACCCACCTGCTTTTTTGGGACCTTACCTTAACAGGGCAAAACGAACTTCTGTCATGTGAATAATAACCCTCGCACTTTGTCGAAGTGTATTTTAGTACTCCCATTTTTCCCAGGCTTTTAGGCATTCTTAATGTACTTAAACTTTAGAACATTAATGTAGTATTTTCAGATGACAATATTGTGAATAATATCATCACAAAGAATAGTCATACTACTAATTCAGGCATTATCCATAAAACTAGTTATAAAGAACGTGACTTCTTTTACATTGGACAGACGGGAAAAGATTTGAAAACCCGTGTAAAACATCAATATAACTTTAGAACGGGACAATCGTCCAATGCCCTTTTTGTCTATTTGTCAGAGTTGTCCCATTACATTAATTGGAGTAATTCTTGAATTTTGTTTCACTCAGGCAACATTGTTAATAGAAACATTCTTGAGTTTGCCATTATTCAACTCGCAAACAATTTCTACCTTAGCCAGGGTCTTTTTCCGCTCGATCCTGTTATTTTGAATTCATTCAGAACAGATTTAGATAAGAAGGGCAAGGCGCTAAATCTCTCGTAGCTATTCCACGTGAATTGTATGCTCCTCCTAAAATATTCTCTACACCAATCATATTACTTTTGTTTTTTCTTTGTGATTTGTATATATAGTCTCAAACTTGTTATTAATTTCATTGTTGAGGATGTCATTAGACGAAAGCGCTTGAGCACTATTTCGTATTTTAATTTTTCTTCGTGGTTATTTTCATCATATATATATATATATTGCCCACCCACAAAAAAAAATTAAATAGTTTGGAGGGATTAGCAAGGAATTAACAAGTACTGATTAAGAGAAAAAGGTCTTTTAATAAGATATGGCCCATTTTATAAGTTCCCGAACTGCTATTGAAATTATTTACAAAATGGATTCACCTTTTAGAAGCGGGTCCACCAGCTTGACCTTCGGGTGAAGAGAGAGACCAACGCACGGAACTGCTATGAGGTTACGAGTATATACAGTACATTGTAAATGATTTCAGTAACAGTTTACCTTTTTCCTTTAATCAGTACCTCAGTACCTGTTCATTTCTTCCCAATCCTTCCTAATTCTGTTTACGCTGTACAGATATAGTACATTTATTCTACTTGCTTTCCTTCCTTCATTCCCTGATGAGGTGTAGTGTTAATAAACTAAAGATCTTGGAATTTTTTTTTAAATTTTCCTTGTAGGTGTGCATAATTTATTAATTTCACGTGTTCAATTGTTAAATTCAGTATACTCGTGTATATATATATGCGGATGGGTGGGTGGGTGATAACGCTCCCTAAAATCATTGTTATACAAATTACACATTTTATAAATTAAATATTTATTAATACTATAATGGGAAAAAATAGGGTTGATCCAGTGCAAAGATGGCGTCAAATTCAGACAAATATGGCGGCCGTCTGTCCCATCGTTTTACCTCCATTCTTCGCTCTCCTTTCCTCTACATCTCTTCCTTAATGGTCTGCGCCTTCTCAGACACTTCTCAGGATGAGAAAAGAATCAGGATGAGAAAAGAATCAGGATGAGAAAAGAATCAGATGAGAAAAGAAGTGAGATTATGAACGAGAGTTTTTCGAGAAAGCCCACTATTATATTTTTTAGATCACTGTGATTGCAGAGTTAAGCGAATTTCAACTTCTTTCAAAGATTAGTAACAACTGCAGTATTGTTATCAATGACCACTTTTAAATGAGTAACTCTCTCTCGTACAGTTGTTTGTGATGAGCCAAAATTAAACGGTCTCACTCGAGTATCCTATCGCAGGAAATGGTTAATTAATTATCGACATTGAGAATAAATTCACAATAGTCATATTTTATTCACTGGATCGGAATATGATCCAAGCGAAAGTCCCGTCCAATTTCTGACATACGGTATATAGTACATATTTTGAGAACCCACGAAAAATTAAAGTAAAAGTACTATCAACTCCGCTTTCATGGTTCACATTCGTAACCATTTCATCTGCTAAATAAATCGCGAAATATACTAATGTTTATTGGTATCCCTTCTGATCTGAGGAAAGGAAATTTTAGTCGAGTTATTTTGTAAAGAAATTTACTTGTCTTTTCAAATTGTGTTTCAGGAAACTGTAGTCTTGATCGCGTGACAACAAATATTTTGGGGATTATCTGAAACAACCTCGAGTTTTCTGAACTTCGACCGTCCCTCCCCTCCTTCGGTAATTTTCTGTTAAATTTTTTTTAGTCTCTCGTTGGCTTTTCAGCTTTTATAGAATGGCAATCATATGCAGGTTTTACCGAAACATTGAGACTTCTTTATTTTTGGTATTGATTCAAACATATACACAATATATATATACACACACACACGTCTGTTGCATGGCTTCATTGGCTTCAAAATAATGCGTGTATAAAAATTTTGGTTATGTACAATCTCTCTGAAAATTATTACCACTGTCAACAGTTCTACATTTAAGAGGTTAACACCTGAACTATACTGAGGCGTCTTTTTACTAAAAATAAAAAAATGTCTGTATGCGGACGTTGATTATATTATCGGTGGAAAGAAGGATTTTAGCGACATCTTAACAAAATGCTGCAATGTTGCCATGCACCGTGTAGTATTAATACCGCTGGCCCAAATGGTTAAAATACCTTTTCTCAGGCCTTTCACTTATACTGAATCTATTGAAGGAAAATTCACCAGACAGTTAAAACTAGCCTTAACTAGAAAGAAGCAAATATAAGCGAATAAAAATAACATTTTTTAACTCATAAATAAGGGTCTCAAATTTGCTAAAATGCAGACATTCAACGTAACATTAAAAAATAATGAAAAAAAGGAAGATATATTATATATACACCGGGTGGCCCATAATTCAGGAATTCAGGAACCATAGAAATAAATGTTTTTTTTCCTAATAATTCTTGTACTTTCTAATAATGTTTTTTTTCTTTATTCTCTTTTTGATGAATTACCCGGATGACGTACCGATAGACAAACGACGTGGCATGTTTTTTCACAAGACGGTGCACCTCCTCATTTTGCCATGCAAGTTCGCCAATACCTTGATAAAACGTTCCCCAACAGATGGATTGGCGGAAGAGGTCCTATCGAATGGCTACCCAGGTCACCAGATATCAATCCACTCGATTTTTTTCATCAAAACGAAAAATAAGAAAACAAAACAATTAGAAAGTACAAGAATTATTAGAAAAAAAAATTTTTTTCCTATGGTTCCTGAATTATGGGCCACCCGGTATATATATATATATTATATATATAATATATATATATATTATATATATATATATAAAACATAAGTCGCTTTTCTAAAACGCCTATTACTCATCGAATAATCTTTTGAGATTTTAACTCGCGTTTTTTTTTATCATTACAAATGTTTCATTGAATTTTTTTCTGTACTACATAGGTCTAAGGTGGAATTACGAGCTTGACCTTCGTCAGAATGAACAATTCGGGCGGAAGCAAAAACCAAGGTTAACCAAGGTTAACAACCCAAAAACAAACGCACACAAAAACCACACATAAAAAAAAGTCACGGAATTTTTAATATTTCAGATAATTTTTTACTTTCTATTTTTAAGTAATTTGCTTGTTGCATGATAGCTATTCCTTGCATAAACTTTACGAAAAAACAAATACAAGAAGGGTATAAATGAAATATTTTGTACAATTAGTAAAAGTTTACGAGACCGAGGATGACCACAAAACTTAGACTATTCGCCTCGACCATCGGTCTGCCTACTCGCATTAACCTAAAATAGGGTTATATTACTATTACTTATATATATATATATATATATATATATATATATATATGTTGCATTCACAGACAGAAATTATTTTATGTGGAATAAAATACTATAACTTTACAAAATGAACTATCAATTGGTGAAGCTTTAATTCGTATCGTATCCAAAGAAGACACAGATAGGTTCTACGATGTTAATACAGTTTAACGTGGAATCCGAACCCGCCCCGCCAGCAGCCCAGAAAGAGTATAAAAAACATTAATACGTTATTCTAATTCCAATATTTAATTAGTGAAGACAACTGTAGCGTAAAACTTATACGCTCAAACTTCTTTACAATTTTCTAGATTTCTTTAGAGATTTTGTAATATACGCGAGGGTTAAAGACGGAGGGGTTGTATATACAAGAAGTTACCACAGTGATTGTTGCTCAGCGTCGACATAAATCACAAATAAGAGCGAAGAATTTCTGATATTTTAATTGCAATTTTAAAAATACAACGCATTAATTATTCAAGGTTAATTCATAACGTATACCCCCCCCTCAAGAAGGGTGCCGTTAAGTGTATTATGGAATAAAAATATTTTTAATAAATCTTTTGCAGCGATAAGAAAGAAGCATAATTA
Organism: Bathynomus jamesi; assembly: GCA_023014485.1. Classification (NCBI taxonomy): domain Eukaryota; kingdom Metazoa; phylum Arthropoda; class Malacostraca; order Isopoda; family Cirolanidae; genus Bathynomus; species Bathynomus jamesi. The sequence goes on from JAJOZX010000149.1 coordinate 521,919, forward strand.
AAAAGTCAAATGATCCTTAGATGAGCAATGGGCTGTCATTCTTCACAAGTTTACACCGGCTCCACTTTTAACTGTAACTTCATATATATATATATATAAAAGGATTGTTGTTCACTTTCAAAGTGTAATATAACTCACAGACTTTTATGCGAGAATACAAAATTACAAGAAATGAGAGGAGTTGTGATTGGTGGACACTGGCCAATCACGGTTGCTTTTTCAAACGTTTACAGACTTCACGGCCCTCCAATACGCATGGAAAAAGGTGCAATCAAGCATTTAATCTACGCTGCAATTTAGATTTTTTTTAAAATATGTCGCTAAAGGAAAGTTTTAAATTATTTTTATTATATTTAAATATTTTTTACTGTATTTAAATATTTCATTAATTCAGCAAAAGTTTCTTTTGCTGAATTGTATTGATAATTGCAGTTTTAAACTGAGATTACTATTCTCATCATCAGTACTACTATTTCTACTACTACTATTAATATTACTACTACGACTACGGACTACTACGAGTACTACGACGATCGCTACGATTGATAATCATGGCATCTACCTACTATGGATCAATAAATCATTTGATACAATTGGGTTAGAATATTTTTTTTTTATATTTTAAATTTAAACCAATGAGTGTGATATTTACTCTTTCACTTAACATCAAGTAACATTTAATAGTTTTGGAGCTTCATCTTAGTTGTAGATACGAGTGGCTGTATGTCTAAAATGAAATTATCTCGTAATTATACAAATAATATATAATTATTTAGTTAATAATTTAGTTAATATAGGATTGTAAATAATATATAGGGTAATTCACTCGCTGGTAGCCCCAAAGTATCGCTAATACGATACTCTGGGGCTACCAGCGAGTGAATCACCATGTACAAAGGCAATAATTAGTCGTTTAAAATATCTCACATACGAGTATTTGCTAAATCCATGCTAATTTTCATCAAAATGTTGAAAATATTTTGATTGAGCAAATGCCCTCACTTTTGAGGAAAATGTTATTCATTGAACGTTCAAAATAAAACTTTTTAAATTTAGATGAAATAACTTTTCTCCAGGGTGCATTCTTGGGGAAGTTTTTCCTGTTTTTGACTATCAAAGCTTCTTTTCAGATAATAAAATAACTTCTTTTAATTATACATAACTTCTTTTAGTAGGAGATATGATCTCCAAAATTTCTTTTTTGAGTAACTTGAGAAAATAGAAGAAAATACTTCTATTTATAAAAGGTTGCGGGAAGTTCTTTTTTCTGTTTCAATTTATTCCTTGAAAATAATTTCATTGAAATGGGTGGCGCCATCTACTGAAGGAAATGCCAATTAAATTTCCCTTCAGTTTATCTTCATTAATCGAGTGTAATTACATGCAAGTTCATTTTTGTATGTTAAGCCAGAAAAATATGCTAACAACAATTTAAGTTTTAAAATTAAGTACATTAGAAGTACCTCAGTGGGGTTCGAACCCATGTCACTGAAGATTCGAATATTGTGAGCCTCTACGTTACTCACTCGGCTTGAGACGTTAAGGTATATTGGCAGAGTGTTGTGTATATATTCTTTCGCATTGATTTGGTGACTCTCTCCAGAATTATGGTTGGAAAATAAATTAATAATAAGAATAACAAATATTTTTTAAAACTACGTGGTTTGTGCCATATTTTTAAATATAGACTGCAGTATCAGAGAGAATGATTTAACCAAAATACCATGCGGTCAAGTCGTGATCAAGATTCCGCGTTTGATTGACTTAATACTCACACTCACTGGGGCGTTAGGCAAGGGGATATGGTTATACTTTTATATCTTGGTTGCAAGTAAAGCATGCAGTTTACATGGCCTGTTTCTTTTGTTGCAAAAATCCTGTCATGACTGAATTTAGACATAGGAATCCTATATAGTGTTCGACCCGCTTTCCAAACTCTTTGTATCATGTGCATCATTGCAGCAGTTTCCAATCAGTCATGATTTTAAGGTTGAAACTTACTGAATTCTGACGGTTAAAAATTAATATTCACCCTAGTTTTTATTCAAAAAGCAAAATCTCCTTTAACCTTACCTCACATTAAGGAATACACTTAGTTTTATGATGAATAAAAGAGGAAGAAAGCGCTACTTCTTACATCCTTGTTTCTGGGTGTGTGTGCACAACTACAGAAACATTTTCAATGCAAGCATTTCGAGATTCGGCTTTAGAAATTAATTAAGTTACTTGCAGATGAGGGTTTAGATAAGGAAAATAACTGTTTATTCGATAACTGTACACAATATTTAAAATAATATTAAATTCGAGTGAAATTTTTATCCAAATATGGATTCATTCATTCGTTCGTAAGGAAAAGCAGCAAAGGTTTTTTGAGGATTTTTTGCAAAAATCACTCGATTGAAGTAAAAGTCGATTCTGCTTTTGGAAGTCCCTCATTATTTTCACTAACAAAATGTCATCCTTATCTGAAACCGTTTCGTTTCTTATTTAGGAAGTGTTAGGAAGTATGAATGAACGTTCGTCAAAATTTTCACTCGGGGGGGGGGGAGGGGAATTACTTTGAATGTCCCAAAATCTCAGAAAAAAAATAAAAATAAAAATATCGAACGAAATTCTGTCGAAGCATGGCGGTTTAAACGTAACGATTTGGATTCGTGTGGGGTTTACAAGGACTTATATTGAATGAGGCTAAGCCTAAAAATAGTTTCGACAATTCCATGTCCCGATGGTCACAAAACTGGTCTTTCAAAAAAAATAAATTATCCAAAACACAAACGCTTCTCTGATCGCGCGTCAAAAACGGTGACAGGACAATTGCGTTCTGGTCAAGTGCGTCCCGGACAAATGCGTCCCGGTCATTGGCGTCCCTGGACAATTGCGTCCGGTTTTATTTCGTTCCGGACAATTGCGTCCCGGACATTTGCGCACTTCCCCAACTACTATATGAAGTTTATTTATTAGAGAAGTGAATAGAAAGTTCATTGTGACTTCACCTACGCAATTGTCCAGGGACGCAAGTGACGAGGGACGAGTATGTTTGTTATTGTAATTTTGCATGGGATATAATGCCCGGTTAGATTAATTGAATGCCCAGTTAGGTCAACTGTATGCCCTTGACGATTGGTTAGGTTAAGTTGTGATATTTTCGTTAAAACTAACGAAACTAACTTTATCTTAAATGGACGTAACCCATAAAATTTGACAATGATGTTGCTGATGATGGATAAAGTTTTAGAGAACAGTTTCGAACAGAACTTATGAACATATAACAAGTTTAATAGGTTAAAATGAAAAGTATATTTGAAATTCCGATACTAACTTTCTATTCACTTCTCTAATAAATAAACTTCATATAGTAGTTAGAGAAGTGCGCAATTGTCCGGGACGCAATTGTCCAGGGACGCCAATGACCGGGACGCATTTGTCCAGGACGCACTTGACCAGGACGCAATTGCCCTAGAACCGTCAAAAACTTACACGTCTAAAATTCAACGCGTAAACAAGAGACCTTTCATTTTCAAATTAACTTTAACCAGTTTTTGTAAAGATTTTAATTTATGTACATAAAGTTCGTCTTCGAAATCAATCCCAGAACTCGACCGATAATAATCAAGGTTCTCAAGTGTCTTTATTTCTAAGAACAAATTTGTCTTTATTTCTTAATTTTTCAATTTTTCATTATATTTGTCTTTCAGAATAAAATGTTAACGATATATTATGGATATTCTTATTTTTGGGACTGAATTCTTATTTTTTAGAGTTGAGGTTCTGATTTTTATTTTTTACACTTGAGAACCTCGCCCATAATACTTTTAGAAATAGATAAATTAACTCACAAACTCATGGGAAATAGGTTGAGTAAAAGTGTTAAGATATCACTGGTAAACATTTAGGATCACCGGATCACCTGAAGATCCGTCACCCCAGCCTTTTTTTAGTTAGCTTTATAAGGCTAACTAACGAAAATATCATGACCTAACCTAGCCAATCATCAAGGGCGTACAGTTGACCTAACGATTGGTTAGGTTAGGTCGTGATATTTTCGTTAGTTAGCCTTATAAAGCTAACTAAAAAAGGCTGGGGTGACGGATCTTCAGGTGATCCGGATCACTTGAAGATCAGGGCCCCCAGCCTTCGTTAGTTAGCTTTATAAGGCTAACTAACGAAAATATCACGACTTAACCGAACCACTCATCAAGGGCGTACAGTTGATTAGGTTACGTCGTGATATTTTCGGAAGTTAACCTTATAAGGCTAACTAAAGAAGGCTGAGGGGGCCCTGATCTTCAGGTGATCCAACATTTATTCCGTAATTTAAACATTTCCATCTTTGTTTAAAGTAAAAATCTGCGTAATACGATACGCATAAACCTATAACCTAAATAAATTATTTATATTACGAGTAGAGACGAAAAACTATATTTCTCAGGAAAGCAATTATCATTTTTCAAATATTAATAATCATATTATTTAACGTACTTAAATGAAATATAATATTATATTTAATCTTTAAGAATAAATGAATAAGTTATACGGTTGTCAAAATTCCAGACGTATTATTTTTAGTTATATCAAATTCTATACAAGTACTTTAATAATTATGAAATATCAACATTTTTCGACGCCATTATTGTTATACAAATCAATTTTTCAACCATTTTTACATCACGTTTTCCTAAATATTGTTTAATTTTGGAAAAGAAACTTTGTTTGAAGGTTTTTAAAATTCTAAATACCTTACCGGTTTATCGGATATAGAATTCAATATAGAATTTAAACGTAGGTGATTAGAATTTAGAGGATTAGGCTTATATGCGAAATCGAGCCTATCCCCAGAATGTATATTTTAACTTACATACGGACATTAAAAAAAGGCCAGAATAATTTCGAATGTAAATTAAGAACGTATATTACGTTCATTATATATATATATATATATATATATATATACCGAGAGAGAGAGAGAGAGAGAGAGAGAGAGAGAGAGAGAGAGAGAGAGAGAGAGAGAGAGGAGGGTATTGTTTATTTCAAGATTTGAAGAATATTTTATCTCTTTCAATCCTTAGATTTTGAAGCATTTTCAATATTTTAAAAATTGAATGAATTTTCTTTATTCAATTTTTGATATTCAACAAATGGAAGTAAAGTGAGAATTTCATTTGTATTTCTGAAATATTTTAAAAGCTCACTTTTACCTTTTTGTTCAAACTTAAAAAAAAAAAGTTGAAATTAAAGGTATTTTTAATAAGTAACAAGGATTTTGCAACCATGTTTGACCATACACAAAAAACAACCACATATGGAAGCGGAGCTAAAAGAAAAAATGGAGTTTTCAAAAGTGAAGTATCATAATTTTGCATAAATTCCTGCTACTTTTTCAATTCATAATCTTTAAAAATTGATTTTTGGTTCACTTAAAAGTATATAAAAGTAATTTTTAACTTTAAATTGTGATTCTTACGAGGTTCAGTACATGTGAATATCTGAAACGTCATGAAAAATACTTTATTATATATATATATATATATATATATAAAGAACGACGCTTGTATAGGAGAATATTCCGCGCAAGATGAGGAGAGAAAACGAAACAAATGAAAAAATGAGGTAACCACCCGGGAATCGTTCTCTCTCCTCATCTTGCGCGGAATATTCTCCTATACAAGCGTCGTTCTTTACATTAATTATACTGCGTGTTTGCAGTTAAAATGTATATAATGTACGGCATGCGGGAGGTGCCTCCTTGGGGCATTGGTTTCTGCGCGTATGTAGGAGAATTACGGCATTTGTTCGAGTGAGGCCCATGGTGTAATGGTTATCATATCTGACCGGCAATCGGAAGATCCCGGGTTCGATTCCCGGGTGGTTGCCTCATTTTTTCATTTGTTTCGTTCTCTCTCCTCATCTTGCGCGGAATATTCTCCTATACAAGCGTCGTTCTTTACGTTAATTATACTGCGTGTTTGCAGTTAAAATGTATATATATATATATATATATATATATATATACGAGGGTACTTCAATAAGTATCCGCACTTTTTATTTTCACAATTTTATTTTCACATCTGATAGATTATAAACACATCACTTCTCGACATAGTCTCCCTGTTTCTCAATACACTTAGTCCAACGATCTACAAGCTTCCTAATGCCATCACAAAAGAATGGTTTTGGTTGTGTGAGTAGCCAGTCATGCACCGCCTCCTTCAGGTCATCATCGCCTTGGAATCGCTGACCTCTCAAAGCGTCTTTTAGTGGTCCAAACGGGTAAAAATCCGAAGGTGCCAGGTCTGGACTGTAGGCTGGATGGTCGAGAACTTCAAATTTAAGTTCTTGAAGGCATTTTCTAGGCTGTGCAGCGGTATGAGGGCGCGCATTGTCGTGTAACAGAATAACACCTTCCGACAATCTCCCTCTCCGTTTTGTGCGAATTGCTTGCTTTAACTCATTCCAAAACATGTCAGAATACGATGCACTTGTTACTGTAGTTCCACGCTCGAGATAATGTCCAAGGATAGGGCCTCGTGTATCCCAAAACAGTGTTAGCATAACTTTACCTGCTGACGGCTGCGCTTTGAACTTCCTTGCAACGGGAGATGTTGGATGCTTCTGTTGCATGCTCTGTCGTTTGCTTTCTGGTTCATAGTGATGGATCCAGGTTTCATCTCGTGATAATGCGTTCCAAAAAGTTTTCACCTTCATTCATCTTCGGATTTTTACCTGTTTGGACCACTAAACGACGCTTTGAGAGGTCAGCGATTCCAAGGCGATGATGACCTGAAGGAGGCGGTGCATGACTGGCTCCGCACACAGCCAAAAACATTCTTTTGTGATGGCATTAGGAAGCTTGTAGATCGCTGGACTAAGTGTATTGAGGAACAGGGGGACTACAGTATGTTGAGAAGTGATGTGTTTATAATGTATCAGATGTGAAAATAAAATTGTGAAAATAAAAAGTGCGGATACTTATTGAATTACCCTCGTGTGTATATATATATATATATATATATATACACACCTTACCTTACAACCTTACAAAGGTTTCGCGTGATGATCTCTCATTTCGCGAAGGTCAAGCTTGTCGCCCCTTCTCTCGAATTGGCCTGGTGAAGTAGTGAGTTTGATTCTTGCGCTCTCCACCTCACATAGCCAGGTACGCCCGGCTCATCGGGGATTTCCACTGCAACTCCCTTTGTGTTTCTTAGGTCTTTGGGCAACTGATTAAACAGTTTTGGTCCCCTCACTACAAAACTATTTTCTTTCAGGGCTAAGGATGTGCCCTGTCTCGCCTTCAATTTGGGAATACGACACAGTCTGCCGTTTCTACTGTCCACCGTTGTTTGGGGAGTTAAGGGTTCAGAGTAAGATTAGGGACTAGTTTCTCCATTATTTTCCAAGTGTAAATAATGGTGTATCTCTCTCTTCTCCTTTCCAGTGAATATAGGTCTAGTTCGCGCAACCTTTCCCAGTAATTTAGTTCTTTGCACCCATTGATCTTGGCTGTGAAGCTTCTCTGGATCCCTTCCAGCTGTCTAATGTCTTCTTTTTTATATGGGTATGTTAGGACCGAGCAGTATTCCAATTTGGGTATTATCAGGGTTTTTAGTAGAGGAATCATTACATTCCTATCCCTTCGTTTAAAGGTTCTCAATATCTGTCCTGTTATTCTCTTTGATCTGTTTACTGCTATCTTATTTTGTGTCTCAAATTTCGCATCATCCGTCATTACAACCCCTAAATCTTTTGCTCTGGGATTTCTCTGAATTTCCTGTCCATTTGGGGTATAATATTCCATGGATTTTAGGTCTTCTCTTTTTCTGTACCGTAATAGCTGAAATTTCTCGGTGTTAAACTTCATATTGTTGTCTTCCGTCCACGTGTAGATTCTGTTTATGTCGGTTTGTAGGGATCTTATGTCTTCTGGGTTTCTTATTTTTCTACTGATCTTTGTGTCATCCGCAAAGGATGTTACTGTGCTGTCTCTGGTAACTTCCTCGTCTATGTCAGTTAGTATGATTATGAAGAGTAGTGGAGCTAATACTGTTCCTTGTGGTACTGAGCTGAGGACCTCTGATTCTGATGAAGATACTCCTTGTACTGTAACGACTTGCCGACGCTCACTAAGGAAATTATATATCCATTTCCCTACTTTTCCTGTTATTCCCATATATTTCAATTTATGTATTATGATTCCGTGGTCACACTTGTCGAACGCTTTAGCAAAGTCTATGTATAGTACATCATAGTTTGCATTACTTTCCAGTGAATCAATAATGTTGTTGTAGTGTTCCATTAGTTGTGATAGGCATGATCTTCCTGACCGAAACACGTGTTGGTTATCATTGAATTTTTTCTGCGTTTCTAAAAAGTCAGATTTTCTGTCCAACTATTCTTTCAAATATTTTAGTGAGATGGGATGTAAGCGATACTGGCCTATAGTTTTTGGCCTCGGATCGATCTCCTCCTTTATATACTGGAACTATGTTCGCGCTCTTCAGGATGCTCGGTATTTCTCTCGTGTCTAGTGATCGTCTCCATATCCAGTATAGGGGCTCAGCAATTGCATTATTGCAGTTTTTGATCAGTGTGGCATTCCATTTATCCGGTCCTGCCGCTGAGTGTGTTTTTAGTTTCCCTATGGCTTGTGTAATATCGTCCGTCGTAAAGTCGAAATCCGTTATACTTTCCCCTTGTGGTTCTTCTTCAAAGAACGCGTTTCTATCGCATATCAATTTGTCAATTTTTGGGATACTGAAAGATGATTCGTACTAAGCTCTTAATATTTCAGATACTTCTGTTATATCATCCGATAAAGCACTGTTCTCGTTTTTTAAAGGTCCGATAGTCGCATGGTTTTTCGACTTTCTTTTTGCAAAATTATAGAAGTACTTTGAGTTAGCCTTTATCGCTTCTATAGCGTCGTCTTCTTCTTTTTCTGTATGCTTCTCGATTAGTTCCTGTATGACGACATCGATACTTTGCAATTTATCATTTAATATTTTTCTGATGTTGTTATCTTTGCAATTACTTAGTTTTGCAGTCACTCTTTTTCTCTTTCGAAACAGTGCTCTCTTTTGTCTTTCGAACCTGCTTCTCTTTCCTCGTTGTTGTATCTTTGGGACATGTTTTTCCACAATTTCTAACGTCTTCTCCTCTAACGTCATTAGCATCTCCTCCGTTCTCTTGGCCTCGAAAATGGTTTTCCAATCTATTACTTCCATGCTGGCTGTCACATCTTCCCAGTTTATAGTTTTGGAGTGAAAATTAAAAATTTCGAATTTGCTTTTTTCTGTTATGCGTGTTCTTTCCTTTCCTGTTGTCTTTATATTAGTTGTTATTTCAATGATGTTGTGGTCCGATATCATAGTTGGGGATATTTCTACCTTATCAATTAGATTACTGTTGTTTGTGAATACCAAATCTAGGCAGTTGTTTTTTCTTGTGTTTTCTGTTATTTCTTGCGTTAACATAAATTCATCAGCTAGAGCTAGTAGCATTTTTACCTGCTCCTGGTCTTCTCGTGTGCCCCCCTTGTCCTGGTGTATACATATATTTTTTCCTATACTTTTATATTTCATGAATGGGAAATTAAAATCTCCACAGAGAAAATATTTGGGGTTGGAGAGTGTAGATCTTTTACCAGGTTTCTTACCTCTGTAATGGAATCTGAAAATTTTGAGGTTGGCGTGTTTGGGGGTCTGTACATTGCAATTAGTACCAAATTTAATTTTTCAATTTTTGCTGCTACACATTCTACGTAGTTGTTTGAGGTACTTATAGCCATTTCTGTTATGTGCCTTTCGTGTGTGTAAATAGCACATCCTCCTTTACGTCTCACTGTTCTGTCGGCTCGGAGGATGTTATAGTTGTCAATTTGTATTTCTTTTTTGTCAACACAGGACTCACAGTTTTCACAGTTCGCCTGGCAGTCTTTTAGATGAGTTTCCGTGAGGCATGCAAAGTCTGCTCCGGCTTCTTGCATGAGTCCTTTCAGGTATACAACTTTGTTCGTGGAATGGTTTGATTTAAGGCCCTGTATGTTAGCTAGGATTATTTTTATTTTTCTCTTTCTTTTTCGCATACAGGTGGTTCCAATTTGTTTTCCAATGGGGGTGCCGGTTTCGTTGCCTTGTGGTCCTCCGAGAATTTACCTCTTTTTATCTTTGTCGGTACCTGTTGTCCCGATAGCGCATGAAGTGCCTTTGTTCGTACCTTCTGTCCGGCTCTCGGATTCCTATATTTATATTTGTCAGCTGGATTTTTAATTGTTGGATAGTATTTAGCAGCTGAAATGTGTTGGCTGCGTCTAAAAAATTGGCACTCTTCTTTGATGTTCGTTTTTTCTGTTCACTCGTTGCGTTCCTTTGAGGGTGGTGGTATCTGCATTTTTTTCAGTATTTGCAACTCCCATATCTTGCATAAGTGTTGCAGACCGTAAGATGGTGGAACATGCATTTCTTATCAGATTTGCAGTATCCACATGTGTACTGCGTTTTGCATAATGTGGGGTGTGCATATATGCATTGCCAATCCCTATATCTGCAGTTTCCTTTCGCATAGTATTTACATAATATATATATATATATATATATATATATATATATATATATATATATATATATATAGGTTACACACAGACCGTGATGGGACAAGGAACTCTTCTGGGAAAAATAAAGCCACTATAGTCTGAATAAGTAATAGTCGAATGTGGGCCGAGCGTGTGGGCAACGAGTGACGAGTGACCCGTTGCCCACCTTCGACTTCTATCATGAAAAAGAAAAACTTTCGTATTTGTCATTTAACATTACTTATTCGGACTACAGTGGACTTAATTTTCCCAGAAGAGTTCCTTTATCCATGCACGGTCTGTGTATAACACAAAAGTTTCTTCTTAGTGGACCATTCTGGGTTGTAACGTTGGAGCTGCGCGTTTAGGAAAACTATTTCATAATACTGTCTCTTCTTTTCAGGCTGCCATAACTCGAACGGTCTCAGCGTAATTTCCTTAAAATTCCCTTGCGCGCGCGAAGGTATCGCGGTTACAAACAATTTGAAGGTTCTATCCTTAAATGCTCGTAGCCTACGAAATAAAACAAACAATTTTTTTCTTTAATTGCTTGTAAACACTATGATTTAATTGCGATGAATGAATCGTGGCTTAGCACTGAAACACGTGACTGAGGGGAGTATCAAATTAGAGGTTATAGACTTTTTTTTAAAAACAGAATACTGTAGGTAGACGAAGAGGAGGTGTTATGTTGTATATCAAAGATAATATTGTGAACGTTATGGAAGTAAAGCACACAATTCCAGAACCGATAGATTCGATTATAGCAGAACTTAAATTAAACGATTTCAAACTTCTTGTTGCGGTTATATATAGGCCCCCTAATCAAACAGCTGATAAGGACGAAGGGTTATATCGTGAACTAAAGAGAATAATAGGTAGTGAGCAGGTCTTAGTTATGGGTGACTTTAGTTGTGCCAACGTGGATTACGATACAATGCAGGGAGACGCGGAAGCAGGGGCGTACCTAAAGTATTTGGCACCCGGGGCGGATCCTTCCTTTGGCACCCCATAAATAATTTTAAAATTTAAACACATAGAAAAATATATTATGTTTGCAAGTAGATTTTCAAACAGTACAGTACTGTCATAAGCAAATTGGAAATAAGAAAAATGCAGGACATTAAAAATTCAGTGAACAGTTAATACTGCATTTTATTTTATACAAAAAACACAGGAAATCCAGTCTCAACGCTCAGCCTATTCTTCAAAGGTAGAGAGGATTCACAGTCTCTGCGTTCGAGCCTTAATTTCTGCAAATTGATCAATAACCTCATCAAAATTCACCGTCTTCGCATATTCATGTTCAATTGAAAGTAAAGCCAGATTTGTCAATCTTGTCTGACTCATGGTCGAGCGAGAGAAATTTTGTATTAATTTCAATTTGGAAAAACTTCTTTCACATGAAGCAATAGACACACAGACAGTCAAAAAGAATTTCAAACACAGTGACAAGCTTGGCAAAGATTCACAAAAAATCCCATTTCACAATAAACTCCAGAAACTGCAATGCTGTCCATTTCTTTGCCTCTTCAACGCTGATTTTGGCAACTTCCAAATGCCTCCGAAGTCGTCCAATTTCTACACTGATATCTTCATCAGAGAATTCATCGAAAATCTGAGTCAAATTTGGAATATACTTTCGAAGTTCTTCTTCTGTTGCAACAACCAAAGTGTTTGGCTGAATAACAGCGAAGATTGACAGAATTTGATCCATTGCCTTAGAACGAATCTCCAATTCTTGATGAAAGCGATCAAGACATTCAAACACAGCCCTTTTTACTTCCTCTGGCAATGTGATACCAGCATCCTTTGCCATCTCTCCTGGCATCCTTTTTCGGAGCTTTACTCTCCCTCTTCCCTCCATAGAAATGTCCATTTCCTCACACTTTGTAATTGCATAATGAATGGCCGTCTCCACAGTTTCATTGTGCTGATCTTCAAGAAACAGTTTTAGAGCTTGGAGCTTCACAATGCACTTTTCAAGGCTGATTCCAACTGTTTGAAAATACTTTTGTGTGAGATTAATTTCTTCCAGGACTTCACACCAGAAAGAAAGGTAACTCAAAAAAGAGAAATCACATACAACAGACAGCAAAATCTGAGTTGATCCTCTTGTGTCCACATTTTCTTTGGGATCGCACAGTACTTCAAGGGTTGAGGTCAGCTTTTCAAAATTTGCCTTCACTGGTTTCACAGCGTCATAATGAGCACTCCATCTTCTCTGGGAAAGTCTTTTGACTGTCATGCCTACATTCTCCATCAGCACTTCCCATCGATGAGTTGAGACTGAAAAGAAGGAATTGACTCTCTCCAAAGTTTCAAAAAAAGTCACACATGAAGAAACGCTTCCAAATGAGTGAACTCCGCAAAGATTCAGAGAATGACTTGCACAAGGCACAAACAAAGCCTTGGGATTAATCTCTCTGATCTTTGACTGAACATCACCATGAATCCCAGCCATAGTTGCAGCGTTGTTATGTCCTTGACCACGGCACAGGTTTATTATTATTTGGGGGGGGGGGGGGTTAAGTGCAAACACGACTCCTAAAAGAGCAGAAAACTATGAGCATTACTCACAAATAACTAGACCACTGACAAAATGAAAATTAACAGTATATCCAGTAAATAAAGAAGTAAAAAAAATTTATTACAGCAGAAAAGCTTCAAACAAGTGGTTCTCAAACTTTTTCCAACCAGATACCCATTGAGTTATCAGATTATCAACACAGACAAGCAGAGACAATTAATTATCATTATTATTATCATTATTAATTATCATTAATAATTATCATTTATAAACACTTAAACATCACTATGATACCACATTGTCAAAAATTACTGGACACTGGTGTAAGTACAATGATATTGTTATAAACACCAGCACTTTATGCTTTATCATAATTATTTAATGAAACATACCTCATGTATGTGGAGTCACAGTGTCAAGTGAACAAGACTTGAAATGTCAGTTGCAGCCAGCTGGCTATGCTCAACAAACTGATGACTAAAACGTCAACAAACGTTCGCCTTTCGATGTAATTTTTATAAAATATTTAATTTTTCGTTTGTAAATTTTGTATTGCCAATAAAAATAAGAATTTATTTTGTAGTGGAAATTAATATTAAGCTGTTGTAATAGTTTGAACATTTTAAAAAAATTTCTTACTTTGGCGAATTTTTAATTTGGTTTGAAAACTTATACTGGTATTTCAACTCTCCCGATGGCACCCCCCTCCTGGCTGTCACCCGGGGCGGACCGCCCCCCTCGCACCTCCCTTAGTACGCCACTGCGCGGAAGGTAATCATTTAGTTAATTTTCTCGAGGATAACTTTCTTATTCAAAATGTTGGGGAACCTACGAGGTTGGACAGTATTTTAGATTTAGTAATAACTACAGATGATAGGCTAATCACTGAGTAATGGAACCATTAAGCAATAGCGATCACAATATGGTAGAGTTTGTCCTCTCAGTAAGTCATCGAAACCAGCTAACTCGACTAAAATTCCTAACTTCCAGCATGCAGAATTTTGTAAATTTAGAAATGAATTGTCACACGTCAACTGGGAAAACGTAATAGGGGGATCTCCAACGCAAAAATAATGTGGGAATCGTTTGAAACAGTATTTAGAACTATAAATGAAGAGTGTGTTCCGTACAAGATTAAGCGTGCGAAAGTAAATAACAAGCCTTGTGGTTTACTTCTAGAGTAGAGGATATTCTAAAGAGTAGAGATAGGGCTTATAGGCTACATAAATGCGGTAAAGACAATTTGTGGTTATGAAACAACTACATACCTCCAAGACGTGAAGCGAAAAGCGTAATAAAAAAGTCCAAGCGCGATTTGAAATCTCCATAGCTCATGACGGCAAAGAAAACCCCAAGCGATTCTTTCAATACGTTAATAATAGGAATCCAGTAGAGAGTGTCTTGGGGCCGTTGAAAAGTTTTAACGGAGAGCTACTTTCTGAAAACAAGCAAATGGCTACCCTGTTAAACGAATTTTTTACTTCAGTTTTTACAGTAGAAGATGTAACGAATATCCCTACGGTCATAGACATAATACCTTTTGATAATGGTAATACTTTAGATAATATTGTGGTTAGTGAAAGGGAGGTAATGCACTATATCAGTGATAGCGAACCACTGACCCGCAGGTCAAGTACTGACCCACGAGGCAATTTTTAGTGACCCACGACCTCTTATTTAAATAAAATATGACTTTAATTTTTAATATTTTCTGCCTTACAGTTTTAAAATTATTTTATTCTTCCACCGACGTAAACAGCTGATACACATTGAAACGTTTTTAAACGTATAGTATACGTTTAAAAACGTGCGTATGTATGTATGACAACTTACAATTTATCCAATTCCCTCATACTATTCAATTTGAAGATCTTCACTTATCAGCTTTACATTGGCTTGACATTGGTAATTTAGAAGTGGAATTAGTTGACTTCCAAGAAAGTGCAGTATGGAAGACTAAATTTATTGATCTTAATCTGAAGTTCCAAGAAAAGGAATTGGAGTCGTCAATTTTGGGTGTAACCAGAGAACAACAATCAATAGAAAGAGTAGAGAATCTTATTCTTGCAGAATTGAACTCTTTACCAAATTCTTTTGCATCAATGAAAAAGCTAGCATTAGCTCTGCTAACAATGTTTGGTTCATCTTATTCATGTGAACAGTTGTTTTCCTCCATGAATTTCGTCAAATCCACCACTAGGAATCGCCTTGGCACAGATATGAGTGCTGCATGTGTGAGACTAAAGACAACTAAATATAAACCTCGGATCAAAACATTAGCAGCTAAAATCCAACAAGTTTCTCACTAAAAATAACAAGTAACTAAATTATTGTAACCCAATTTCATTTTTTTTAAAAATCAAAAGTAACAAAAATGACCCACCAGCCAAAAAGGTTCGCCACCACTCCACTATATTGATATGATGAAAATGCATAAATCACCGGGGCCGGATTCCATCTATCCCATACAACTAAAAGAATTAAAAGATAGCATTGTTGTGCCGCTAACAAAGATTTTTAATGCGTCTATTTCTGAGGGGTGCGTACCAGATAATTTCAAGTTAGCAAACGTAACACCTATCTTTAAGAAAGGCGATAAAGGTGCGGCGGGAAATTATAGGCCAATCAGTTTAACGTCTGTTGTAGGTAAGCTACTAGAATCAATAATTAGGGATCGTATAGTCGAACACTTAGAATTGCATAAACTAGTTAGGAATACGCAGCACGGTTTTAGGCGAAACAAATCTTGCTTAACTAATCTTTTAGAATTTTTTCAAAGCGTGGTTGACGTTTACGATAGACATCGGGCGGTTGATGTTGTGTATTTAGATTTTCAGAAAGCGTTTGACACCGTGCCGCACAAAAGACTCATTGAAAAAAACTAAGGCTCATGGAATCAGGGGTGTAGTAATAAATTGGATAGAAGAGTGGTTGCGAGGTAGGAAACAGAGGGTGGTCGTTGATGGAGCGGAGTCGTCTTGGGTTAATGTAGCGAGCGGCGTTCCTCAGGGTTCTGTATTTGGCCCCTTGCTTTTTCTCATATGAGGGGTCCCGCGTCTTACGGTACCTAAGCGCCAAAATTAAAATTCGCCAGAAATCGCCTCCAAAGTTCATCAATATTCTCGCAATAGTATCTCTGTTATTAATTGAGCTAGAACGTTCATTTTGGCTAAATTAGAGTTCTAAGTATGCTAATGAAGATGTTGATGAGTTTTTGGAATAGATTTTCATATTTTATATTTTATATATATTTTTTTATTTTTTTATTTTCTTATTATGCCGAACTTTGGATAAACTTTTGCCTGGCGATAGAGGTGAAAAAAGTAGTTCGCTTCATAAGATTTTCAACCATACTTCTAGTGTCGTAAGGTCATTATAACCCAAACCACGCGATAGAGGAAGGGTGAAAATAGTGATATCCATGAAAAACACGTTTTCGCCTGTGGTGGCGCTTAGGTATCTTAAGACGCGCGACCCCTCATATATATTAACGATTTAGCTGTAGCTCTACTCAGTACAATTTCAAAGTTTGCGGATGACACGAAAGTTGGGTGGTAGGGCGATTAATGACGAAGATAGAGGAAAAATCCAGGAAGATCTAAATAAAATCGTCGGTTGGTCAGTCACATGGCAAATGAGATTTAACGTCGATAAAGGCAAAATTTTACATATAGGTTCGCGTAACGGTAATTTTGCATATAGTATGTCAGGGAAGGAGTTGGCAAGCGTAGAACAGGAAAAGATTTAGGAGTTATCGTCACTGGTGATTTAAAAGTGGCGAAACAAAGTACAGTAGCGGTCAATAAGGCGAACAAGGTGCTAGGTTTTATAGCTAGGAATTTTGAGTACAAATCGCGCGATATTATTGTTCCTCTTTATAAACCATTAGTTAGACCCCATTTGGAGTACGCGATCCAATTTTGGAATCCGCATATGCGCAAAGATATAGATAAAATCGAAAGAGTTCAAATACGAGCAACTGAGATGATTCCGTCGCTTTGGTCAAAGTCGTACGATGATAGGCTAAAGGAGTTAAAATTGACAACACTCGAGACTAGGAGGCTAAGAGGCTATCTAATCCAGGTTTTTAAAATTATGAATGGGTTCGATAACGTAAATAGAGATAGCTTTTCCGAAATATCACAATATAATAGATCTAGAAATAACGGGTGTAAGCTGACAAGTAGAAGGTTCGAGACAGCAGTAGTCCAAAACTTTTTTACGCATAGGATAGTAAATAGCTGGAATAGTTTGCCGGTGGAAGTAATTAGTAGCACGTCTACAAACATGTTTAAAAATCGATTAGACGCATATGTTGATAGATTAGGTATAGTTTAAGGTCGTAAAATTAAGGCTTTTATGGTTCGGAACCCAAATAAAATTGTTGGTCCCCTCCGCCACCACGGAAGACATGCGCAATACACAATTACAAACAGTTAGGTAGACCAGCCATGAGTGGATTCTTGGGTCTTTGTTGGTCTGAAACATTATAATATATATATATATATATATATTGTATTTTTCCAATTTTTCAAAATGTTCATATCAAAGCATTCTTAATAAGATTTATGGGCAAATTATCTCATAAAAATTAACCAAAATTGTACCAAATTATGGCAAATTATTTGTTAAACCAAAAACTGAGCGCACAAATTATGTCATTATATTATTATCATGATTAGGTTAACCTGAAATACAAACATACGCAAATGTTAATAAGGATCATTATTATTATTATTATTATTATTATTATTATTATTTTTCCTTTCTCCCATTTTCATGCTTTTATCAAAATATATGTTAGCCCTGTTCGGTGATCATATATATATATATATATATTTTTACAGTGTGGAAGATATATTATTTTCAATAATAATAATAATAATAATAATAATAACAGGCGTATTTACCCATTTCAAATAGTAAAATTCAAAGGACAAATTTTGATGTCTTTGTGATTTCTTATCATTATTTGCTTTCGAAAAACGAGAGAAACAAAACAAAAAAACGGACAACGACTAATACTACAAAAGCAGGTTAATATAGTGAAGTAATTATTCTCAGCTAAGACGGCTTTTAAGGCAAGAAAAAAAAGGTATAAATAGGCTGTATTGTATACGCGGTCACATACCTATCCCAGTGTACATATATAGAGATGTAACGCGCATGATAATGTACACGCGTATAAATTTTTTTTCTTATTTAATGTAATTAAAACTAGTAAAAATGTATTTAATTACTTCCTACGGGAGAAACTATTTTAAAGCATAATATATATATATATATTATATATATATATATATATGTATAATATTATATATACATATATATATATATATATATATATATATATATATATATATATGTATATATACTATATATACTGAAGAGCGTTTAAGTTTTTTCAACCTTGCAATCAAAGCCCATATGACGATACGGGTTAGATGGAGATTTTGACTTATAAAGTAAGGCAAAAGGCAAACTTCTCCTTCTTCTCCTTCTTTTTCTTCTCCTTCTCCTTCTTCTCCTTCTTCTCCTTCTTCTCCTTCTCCTTTCTCCTTCTCCTACTTCTTCCTTTCCTCCTTCTTCTTCTCCTTCTTCTCCTTCTTCTCCTTCTCCTTCTTCTCCTTCTCCTTCTTCTCCTACTTCTTCCTTTCCTCCTTCTTCTTCTCCTTCTTCTCCTTCTTCTTCTTCTTCTTCTATACAAATCGTTACAGAAATAATATTTTAATATTTTAAGCGGAAAATGTCCATGTTTGGAAAAATGACAGACCTTAAAGATGATAAATTTCATCTAGGCCTATTACAGCATTACCAAATCTAAAACTTAATCTGCAACTCTCTAGTTAAGAGATCTCTTTTGGTTGTGTGTAGTAAAAATTTATTTAATTTTCTATCTTCTGAATCTTCTCAGCTCTCAGTCACAGATTTTCCCCATATAATATAATGCAGTATGCATGAGTAAATGAGGCTCACTATAAATGTATAAACTTTAAAGAAGCCAGACACTATATATTATATATATATTATATATATATATATATATATAATATATAATATATATATATATTATATATATATATATAATATATATATATATATATGGGAATGAACTCAGAATGGTCCCCTGAGTATTTTTATGATACACACAGACCGTGCATGGAACAAGGGACTCTTCTGGGATAATTAAATCCACTATAGTCCGAATAAGTAATGGTAAATGACAAATACCATAGTTTTTCTTTTTCGTAATGCTAGCCCGACGTGGGCAACGGGTCACTCGCAAATAGATCCCATAAATATAGCTTCCCTCACCAGCTATCTGCAAAGCAGATAGGATCCAGCTTTGGGACAGGATCTAGGGTTTAAAGCAGCCTAGCTCAGCTACATTTAGAACCTCAATATAAGCAAAAGACTCGCTACGAGAGCCACTCAATATATTTTGCCCCACCTTTTTTTTCTTTCCAAGTTTCCTTGTAAGTTCCAGAAATTTTGTACACAAGTAGTTACATACATTTTTTACAAGTTTTTTTATTTTTCCACATAGTCTCCATCCTTTTCTACGGCTTTCCTCCACCTCGAAACAAGGGCCTTTATTCCTTGCTGGTAAAAGTCCGCTGGCTTCCGTTGGAGCCACCTCTTAACCTCCTCAACAACCTCATCGTCACTCTAAAACTTTCTTCCACGAATAGCATCCTTCATTGGTCCAAACAAATGGAAGCCTGAAGGTGCCAGATCCGGGCTGTATGGAGGGTGGGGTAACACAGTCAAGCGCATTTTTTGATGGCCTCTCTTGTTTGCAAACTGTTGTGTGGTCTTGCGTTATCGTGCAAAAGAAGGACGTCTTCCAGTTTTTCTCTCCAGTCGAACTCGCTTTATACGTCTCTGGAGTCTCTGTAGGGTAGCAATATATGCCTCTGAGTTGATTGTTTGTCCTTTCTTCATAATATCCACCAGAATCACCCCTTTCATGTCCCAGAAGATGGTGGCCATAACCTTTCCTGCAGAGGGAGCCATTTTGAACTTTTTCTTGCGTGGGGAGTCTGCGTGATGCCACTCCATGGATTGGCGTTTTGTTTCAGGTTCAAAGTGGTGTACCCGAGTCTCATCCCTAGTCACAATTCGTGAAAGGAAGTCATCCCCTTTTGTCTCGTATCGAACCAACGACTCAGAAGCAATTTCTTTTCTTTGGGCTTTGTGCTCTTCAGTCAGTTCACGAGAAGCAAACCGTGAACACACTTTTGAGTATCCCAGTCGCTGAATTATCGTATTCACACTTCCTTCACTAATTCCTAGCTACAGTGATAGCTCCTTGTATGTGACACGCCGATTTGATCGAATGATGCTGTTAGCACGTTGCACAGTGTGAGATGTCACAGCCGATGCCGGGCGACCGCTGCGTGGCTCATCATCGAGGCTGGCTCTCCCTCTCTCCGATGATCTCACACGTTTAGACCAGCGTCCAACTGCGCTTCGATCAACAACAGCATCTCCTTAAAGGTTTTGTAGACGTTTGTGAATATTTCCAACTGTTTCCTGCTCTGCGGTTAAGAACTCGATAACGGCTCTGTTTACAAAGCACATCACTGTCAGACGCCATTTTCGAAACTGCGTTAACCATCGGTTTTATACAAGGGTGTTTAAAAGTAGTTTTATACAAGGAGGGGAGGTTCAAACTGGAAAAATCTGGTTATATGAAGCGCAGAAAGTTCAAACTTACGGCCCAAAAGACATTTCAGCCCCATGGCCTATTACACTGGGTAACAAAATTTGAAAATTTTTCTGTTTATTGTGATTTTTCTGTCGTTTCTTAATGATTTCGGGGCGCTGATTCCAAAAATGATATTGGTTTTGCTCTATCATCAACCATTTCAAAAATATAGGTTATCACACTTTTCATATGGCAAAGTATATAAAGAAGGCTAACATAAATATTTTCTGAAAATAAAAACACTATTGGAAATTAATGTTTATTGAGCCAAAATTGTTTGACAAACCCAAAATGGTGCAAAGGATATAATATATATCATGAGGAGAACCGATGAGAGAATAACAAGCCTCGTTATCAGTGTGCGTTCCTTAAAAATGCACTGAAGAACGCGACTTCCACGTATGAACATTCTTATCCTTTCCGATCAGCGACCATACGTAGTCTCCCATCATGGAAGCATCCCAATGGCCCTGGTACCTTTTCTCCATCGTTTGAATATCTTGATGGAATCTTTCGCCATGTTCTTCACTCACATCGCCCAGGTTATCACGAAAAAAGTCTAGATGTGAATGCAGATAGTGTAATTTTAAAGACATACGGCACCCCATTTTGCCATAGCACTTAATCAAGTTTGACACTAACTCCTTATAGTTTGGTGCTTTATGGTTGCCTAGAAACCCACGAACCACATCACGGAAAGCACACCAAGCCTCTTTTTTGATCGGAGTCATCTTGGCTTCAAGGTTCTTTGAATTCAACAGCGCCTTGACTTGTGGTCCTACAAAGATGCCAGCCTTGACTTCGGCCTCAGAGAGTTTAGGGAACATGACCCGAATCTGTTGGAAAACTTCCCCTCCAAAATCTAAACGCAGTTACAAACTGCTTAATTAGACTCAACTTAATATGGAGAGGTGGTAGCAGAACTATGTCAGGCTTCACAAGAGGTTCCCTGAGTACATTGTACTTTCCTGGTTGCAGTCCTTCACGTGGAGGCCACTGAACTGTTTTTATAGTGCTCAGTTGAAGCCCTGCTATCCCACAGGCAAAGAAAACATGAATATTTAGTAACCCTCCTTGTAAACCTAACAGGAAACCAATAATTTTGAAATCATCACACACGTCCCAGTTATATTGTTCATACCTGATTTGAGTGAGCAGTTGTTTGACATTTTCATAGTCCTCTTTCATTTGAACAGAATGTGCAACTGGTATAGATGGATATTTCTTCCCATTGTGGAGTAGAACAGTTTTAAACTCCGAGTTGAAATGTCAATAAACAGGCGCCACTCTGAGGGTATATGTGTTAACCCATAGCTGTGAATAGACCATTAACCTCGCTGCAATAACAGAGAGAACCATTGACATCGTAGAACCTTGCAAACTCTTCATGCCGCTTTCGGTATACAGTGCTCTTGCAGTCTTCTCCAAGCAAATTCCACTCTTTGAGTCTGGAGGTCAGAAGCTCAGACCCTGATTTCGTCAGACCCAAATCTCTAATTAAGTCGTCCAATTCCCTCTGATTGAAAAGTGAGGGTTTGTACTGAAAGTTACTGTATATTCTTCATCATGACTGTCCTCACCAGCCGACATCTCAGATGAGCTAGCTGCATCCTCATTTTCAACCTGCAAAGCAAAGAAACAAAATATAGGCATAGCTATATATGTAGAAGAGCATCAGCACTAAGAAAAATCGACACATAATGACCCACAGTCTGTAAATACAGAAGGTAAAGTAATGGATAGATACCTGTTCTGGTGGACGTGGTATTGGAAGACCTTCGCCATGTGGTACAGGAGCTATGGACGACGCTATGCTTGGATACTGAAGAGTCTGCCTTCCTTTAACTTTCCTGTACTTAGAAACATCTACCATGCGGTAGTAGCAATCGTCGTGTAGCTCTTTGGTTTTTCTCCATATTCTGGGTACCGCAAAGGGCATTGCCTTGCGTACTCTCCGCAGCCCACCCTTCAAGTGTGGAGCGGCAGCTTCCACAGATCACATGGGGTGCCCAGGGCTTATCTTGGTCACCCATAGGCATACCAAAATAGAGCCGATACGCGATCCAGAACTTGGTGCCTTTCACAATCTTGTGCGATACTTGCTTGGGGCCTATGTAATACCCACAAACGTAGCAGAATATATCCGGCGAGTGTTTACAAGCTCTAGTTGCCATTCTCTTTACCAAACTGTACTACATTAATCATAACCTGCAGATATAGAGAGAAGAGTTATTAAATCTGCAACAGATTACAGATTCCAGAAAAAAGATGTATTCACAACACTGAAATAATGTTCGCAATAAAAAAGGATCGATAACACTCAAATCGTCAGCACAGAGAAGCACAGAAACACAGTACCTCAGTGCTGGTAACCATCAGACAAACAACCTGCTTTCTTTGTGTGCTCACACTTACTGACTTCTCAGACTCTGCGCTCTTCTTTATATAGCACAGTGGAAGTTTCGGGCAATTTCTAGAGCAAGAAACTGTCAACGAACATCCGGATTGTTCTCAACAATTCCTGATTATTCTGATATTGCTGCGCCCATAATAACATTATACTGGTAAAACATGAAAAATGGATTATCTCTGAAACCATTGATGATACACACAAACCAAGGCCAGATTTGGACTCAGCGCCCACAAATGTATAAAAACATAAAAAATTCTATATAAACAGAATCAGTGTTACACAGTGTTATTTAGCTAAGAAAAAAGGGTAGGGCAAAATATATTGAGTGCCCCTAGTATTATATATATATGAATCTTGCAAACCAGATAATTTAGAACATTGAAATAAATATGATCATACAATGATAATTTGCTGTTTATAATATTAACCCAAATTACTATCTAAACAAACTGAAGTGATCATCTGTACTTTTTTCTCTAATTTTATATTTTGCCCTTAATTCATATATACATAAATCTTGCAGTGAAGGACGCGCATTTCGTTTCTTTTGCACTTAAAATTCTTCTTCTACATTTAAGAAAAGTAGGTAAACAGTCAAGCCATAACTGGAATACGACAGTGTCGTCTGTAAATATTATTTTAGAACATATTATACGTCATCATTAGTTTAAATCATTAAGATAAAAAATAAACAGTAATATCCCAAAACAGCCTTGGGGAATACCATGGTCGCATAATTTCGTTATAGCCCGAATTAACCACTTCCCCTTTACGCACACACGTATGCGCATCTCCGCATAAGCGAGGTATCGACTATTTAAAATCCATATATTTAAAAAACTTTTTAGCCAAAGCTAATTTAACCTAATCTGACCTTAGTGTCATCGAACTGAGAATGGCGTAATAAATGTTTCGGATGCAAATGATGAGTCGAACAGTGTCTTCTGCGAAGTCATTAAATAGTGAAGTGCTAGCTAATGTAATCTAACCTAACTAAACCTTAACTAACCTATCCTAGCTTAACCTAACCTAATCAAGTCTAACGTAGCTTTTTTCCGACAATAAAAATGTTTCTAGATTTTTATACAAATATTTTAATGTCCTGAGGTACCAAAAGTGTTACCTCACTAAAAAATTACTCAACTGCAACTGTGACTTATCAGTGACCTAGGGTTGCCAGATTTTGATGACCGGATTAAAGGACACTCAAAACGTTTTCAAGCTGCCACTCCCAGATTCTCAAATTTATATATATATATATATATATATATATATATATATATATATATATATTATATATATATATATTAATTATATATACAGAGAGAGAGAGAGAGAGAGAGAGAGAGAGAGAGAGAGAGAGAGAGAGAGAGAATGATGCTCCCAAATTTTTTTTAAAATGTTATAGGACAATAAAGGACAAGGACAAGCAGATCGAAATAAAGGACTGTCCTTTGAAATAATAAGGACGTCTGGCAACCTACTTGAAGTTATCACACACAACACACACTCGACCTCACTTATGTCCAGTTGCACCCCCTACTTCTCAACACGTTACTGAGCTGAAATTTATTGGCTAAGGAGATTGTGTTAGCAGTTTTTTGACTCCTCGAGACCTGCACATGACCCGTTTTTTCTTACTTAACAAAACTCCAAAAACCATACCATAGAATTCCTTCATAATGAAAAAAAAAAAAACTCTAGAAAAACCTTTTTTGACATTATAATGCATCAAAAATATTCTCGTTAGATTCTTTGCTGCACCAATAAAACTGTGTTGCGGAAATGCTTAGCTAATTGTATTTGTCGATAAATTAATTAAATTCAAAATGAATTATTCTCTATAAGATTTTATTAAAATTCAACAACCCAAAAACAGTGGTAATTGCGGGCTAACGACATTCCTTAACGTGCCAAGTTATTAGGAGTTAGATTAAGTTAGGTTAGGTTAGGCTGTTACAGCGTCGATGAAATCTCTCGACAAAATGTCTATTAGTCGGGTTACTCTGGTAATTGTTTAAGTTCCTTCTGTGACTATTTTTATGAACTGGAACTACGCCCTATCCTCCTTTTTAAATGGCAGACCCCCCCCCACACACACACACACACAGATAAATCCATCCATTAAACAGAAGAGCTAACAAATATTTTCTTTTCACGAGGGCAAAAATATCGGAAATTAACACTGGTCTAGCTGACAATTTCCAAATTTTTTTAGGTGTTATTATGAGGGATAATATCCATATAAGATTCAAAAAATTATCCAGCGAAGATTTATTGACTGACCGAGGAATATTAGGGAAGAAATTAAACACATTTGGGATCAAATGAGATTCTTTAACCTTACATGTGGAAGTGCTCTAAACATAGGTTGAAAATGTAGAGAACCATATATATTTTTTTTAATGCAAGAAGGAGGGGCTAAGGGCGAACGCCTGCTAAATTATCACCCTCCCCCAATAGAGAAAGAAGAGACAAACTCAAGGTCCAACGTTTTCGAGATGCCTGGACAGTCTGCGTTTGAAAGATTGAAGGTCATGGACAGGGGGAGTTGATGAAAGATTGAGAATACAGATTAACCCTTGCGTTAGAGAGTTGGACAGAAAAGGTTTGGTACAGCATGCTCTCCTTAAAGGGGGAGGCATGCAGTTAAAGAGTTCAGAAGAGCAGTGATAGATATAATAGCGATAGTAAAGAGAGAATGAAACAACACTGTGGCAAAGAGAGAGGGAGGGATTGAAGACAGTCAGTAAGAGGCGGGGAATTGATGAGACGAAAAGCCTTTGATTCCACCCGATCAAGTAGAGCTGTGTCGGTTGAGCCACCTCGCATATGAGAAGCGTACTTCATACAGGGGCGGACAAGACCCCTGTCTAGAGATAGCAACTGAGCGGGGGTGAAGAAACTGCATTGATAAATAAACAAAAATATATTGCCATTTATTTTTGTACCATTGTTTCCCTGACAGTATAATTACAGTATACCAAATTCTCGCATGCAAGGAAGTCTGTAGAATGTGGATTTCTTTGAATCCACGTAGTGTACAGGGTGTTCGAAAAGTCCCGTCACCCCCCCCCCCCTACAAAATGAAATGTACATATTGTAATATCAACTTTATTTTTGTGTGATTAATTGCATTTATATGCAGTAGGTGTAATTTAAGAAACAAGTCACTAGCAACAATTACTTTAATTACAGTAAATACAGTTACTAATTACAGTTACTAATCAAGAATATCTGTGTGCGCACCATCATTTTCGTAACAAAGGATTATGACGGGCGGTATAGTTTCATGCCGAGATCTTTTGTCATGTGATCTCTCATTGTAGACATGAGGACTGCAAGTTCTTGTGATCGTTTCCGAAGTGATTTTTTCGGTGTATGAGCCACCGATGCAATCACACCTTCACATTGTTCTGCTCGCGTTGTTGGTCTTCCCGACCGTGGTCTGTCCTTGATGGAGCCAGTTTCAAAGAGCTTTTTCTCCCACCGTAATACCGTCTTGTTTGGTGGTGCAGCCTTATTGAATCTTGTGTTGAAATCATTCTGGATATCATGCATCGTTTTGCCAGTATGTGACCTTTCATGAGCTCATGTGCTCATCGCTATCCTTTCCTCCAGAGTGTAAGTGGACTGGTCTGCCATTGTTCACACAACTCTAATACCTGGAAAAGAAAAAAAAAATGTCAATGAATCACATATAAATTCAATAAATCACACAAAACTAAAATTGGTATTACAATATGTACAGTTTGTAGGGGGTGACAGAACTTTTCGAACATCCTGTATTAAGTAAACAGTCCAGTTTTTGATAGAATCATTTAACCTTAGACTGCATAGGCGAATCAAATCATCGTGCATAGCGGGGTCCAATTGGACCCCACTATGCATTCCAGGGTTAATTCAAAGAATTAATCTGTCTCATTGAAAGACAGACTAACAGTTTCATATGAAGATTGCAACTAACAGAAAATAATTCCATCTATAAAACCGTGACATTAGACGGGTTTTTCAATTAAAAATTTTTTTTTTGTCTAATTTTACATATTTTTGTAATTTCCGCTGGAATATCAATTTCAGTTTTCCATATAGGCTGATTTTTTGCTAAGCACTGAGACCCCTAGCTGAGCACCTTCCGCGACCCCAGATTGAGGAACTCCCCTTGAAGATAGCTAGTACAATATTTTCAACTCTTTTTCTTAATAGTGATTAACGATCAGGGAGAGGGAAGTATGCCATATTCAAAATCTTAAGCATACCTTGATAGGCTATATTAAAGTACTTACTCATATGCAGTTAATAAATTTCTGCAGTGAAACTAATTGTATAGTGTACTGTACATACACACAATATACAACAGTAATTACTGTACTTAGTTTCATACCATTAGCAAAGTACCAATTTGTTTTATTAATATGCAATAATTGAAAGGGTGTCCGAGAAACAATGTTTCAAGAATAATTAGGCATATCTATCTTGATATGTAAATATATAATATATAATATATATAATATATATATATTATATATATATATATATATATATAGTATATAATATATATGGTTATTTATATTTCTAAATTGACCAAATTTAGAACACTTGTACATGAGAACCATCGTTCGTCGCTACAGTATGTATTCAACATTCAAACTTCATTAGAGCATTAGCAAGATGCTGTTGTGGAATGGATCCATAACTTCTGAATTTTTGACGGAGTTCTTCCAGATACCTGGGTTTGTCATGCTACACAAGTTTTTTAACATAACCCCATAGATAAAAGTCCAACAGGGTTAAGTCGGGTGATCGAAGTGGCCTATCCAGCGTTGAAGCATATCAACATGAACGGTATTCACCAAAAGTTAACGTTTGGTGTGCTTTGTCACGGGACTACATAATCTGTCCATTTTTCTATGATGATCGTACCGTTACTGGAGCAAATTATACTTAGCATGTTACACACATTTCTTCTTCAACTAAGTCCTTGCTATTGGAGTTGACATGAGAAGTGTAATCTTTTAACAAGATGGGGTGACTTCCTACTTTGTCGTTACTGTTCGTGACTTTCTGGACGCAACTTTTCCTCGGCACTGGATAGGCTCTCATGTATTGTGAGAAACCCAGTACTCTGGTAAAACTCCGTCAAAGAAATAGAGGTCACTGGATCCGTTCCACAACATCATCTTGCTAATGATCGCATTGTAGTGACGAATGGTGGTCACCACGTGAAAGTGTTCTAAACTTGGACATTTTGGAAATGTAAGTAACTATATATATTGAACACATATTGAGTAATAAGAAATATGACCAATTATTTATGCACGATTATTTCTTGGACATCCTGTATATTCAACAGTTAAATTAATTTGATGCTTAGGTATGTCAGAAGAAGAATGTTTCGTTATTTAATCACTTTTAAGTTTATATTTTAAAGAAAATTACTTTGAACAACATTTTAAAAAACAGAAAAAAAGGTCTTAAACTCCCGAACTCCCCAACCCAAAAAATACATCGCATCACTGCATATGACATATCACACCAAACGTAACTTCTGGTTAATCCCGCTCATAATACTGTGTTTCAGTACGAGATAGGCCGTGATGGACCGATAGCATGGTCACCTCGATCACCCGACTTAACTCCTTTGAACTTTTATTTATGGGAATACGTTATAGAACACTTGTGCATCATGACAAATCCAGGTATCTGGCAGAACTCCGTCAAAGAATGAGGGAGATTATTGGATCTATTCGACAAGAACATTTTTCTAACGTTCTAATGGAGTTTGAGCGTCGAATGCACACTGCAACGACGACTGATGGTTATCATATGGAAGAGGTTCTAAACTCAGACAATTTAGAAATGTAAGCAACCATATACGAGTATTGTATATGCAATGATCAATAAAAAAAAATTATGACCAATTATTTTTTAACCATTATATCTGAGACACACTAATGTTCAAGAAGAACCTTTTACTGGATTTCCAAGGCAAAATAAAAATTAAAAGAGCAATGAAAGCAGATTTAGCAAATTCTCATTAGGATAAAGTTTTTAAAAATTAAAAGTCTTTATATTCAGTCTCTGTTTACATTTTCGGCACTTATTCCTTCCTCCCCCCCCTCAATTTCTTTTTTCCAGGTTAGGTCAACTGTACGCCCTTGACAATTGGTTAGGTTAAGTCATGATATTTTCGTTAAAATATTCCACTTATTCCTTTTCTCCCGCATTTTGGAATATTTTAACGAAAATATCATGAGTTCATGACTTAACTAACCTAACCGGGAAAATAATTGCAGGGGGGAAAGGAATAAGTGCCAAGAAATAAAATTAATACTTAACCGGGTTATATATCTCGCTGTAAAAAGTCCCGTATTTAGTTTCGTTAACACTAAGTTTATTAGAATTAGGGTAATCTCATTAAATAAGATGAAATTTCTAAGTTCGGTTTATCTCTCAACGGCAATGTGA
The DNA here is from genome assembly GCA_023014485.1 of Bathynomus jamesi. Classification (NCBI taxonomy): domain Eukaryota; kingdom Metazoa; phylum Arthropoda; class Malacostraca; order Isopoda; family Cirolanidae; genus Bathynomus; species Bathynomus jamesi. The sequence continues at coordinate 551,608 of JAJOZX010000149.1, forward strand.
CCTCAGCAAATAAAGTTTTAGATACACTTAGGAAGATAAAATTCAAATCATTAAGAGGACGGGACGACAAGCTTGACCTTCGTGAAATGAGGAATCATCGCACGGAACATTTGAAAAGTTGAAAGATAAAAAAGAAATAAAAGCTGTCCTAGGAAGGATCCTTGAGGTACTTCGTCTTTTATGGTTAATAAGGAAGAATATTCTAGGATATTCCTTATTGTTTCCTGTTGGTAAGGGATGACAAAACGAATCGATTAATAATGCCACGAAATCCATATCAATACATTTTGCTAATTAACATATCACGTTCAACGCAGTCAAATGATTTAGCTAAATCTTGAAAAACTGCCTCAGATAATTTTTCTTATGTCTTATGTACAGTAATAAGTCACGTATAGTGTAAAGTAGCGTTTGTAACTATTGTTCGTTAAGGGTCACTATTGATTGCGACAGTCAATAAATATTATAGAAGACGCGAATTAATTAACTTATCAAACACCTTACTTACGTTATACCGTAAGAAGGCGGTAATTGTCACAAAGGTCTCTCTCTATTCCTTTCCTTATAAATGCGGACAACTCTGTCAATTTCCAATGTAGTGGGTTAGATCCCTTTCACTGCGCATATATTAAACGATTATAGGCAAAAATACCATAGATAATAATGTCATAGGTCATAATGACAAAGGGTAACAATGCCATACTATATATAGCATATAGTATTAATATAGTATTAGTTAGGCTCACGTAATCTCACCCAACTCACCTAATCTATGGCACTTTTACCATGGCATTACTACCTCCGCTATTATTACCTATGACATTCTTACCTCTGCCATTTTTACCCCACACCATATTAAGCATACTACCAGCAACTTATGAGTGAGATTTGCTTAAGAGTGAATCTGAAATGTCATGTAACGCGTATACTTTTGGAATTTTGGCTTAAAAATTACAGATCTATTCCATCAGAGGGTAGTAAACATGAGTAAAGAGGAAAGTATAACTTCAATAGCATTTTACTATTATAATAACAAGGGTCTTAATGATGACTTCAACGAACTTATATAAGAATATCAACGAAAAATTTACTAAAATGACCTAAAACTGCCTTTATATCTCTTATTATAATGTTATGGATACTTATGCCTTCAACAGTATTTCCTTTGCTTTTTCATTTTAAAAAATTTCAAACTTATGTATGAAAATGGCTTACAATAATACATATACTTGGCCTTACTTTTAACATAAGTTAATACATTGCAATAATTTAATAATAATAATAATAATAATAATAATAATAATAATAAATATTTATTCAGAAAGAACACATTACATGAGTTATACGTTACATTCATATTGGTTTACACGATGTTGGCATTAACGTTTAATTTTGTAGTTTAATTACAGTATCCTTATTTGAATGTGCTGCTGGGAAACAAAACGGCTTTTCAGGCAAATACTGTCGAGAATATACCTTTTCTTACATTTGTTAAATAAATGACTTTTTCTTTTGCAGGATTTAAGTAAAAATGTACTAATATATATATATATATATACCTTATGAACCTTATGTTGTTTCGTGTGTTGGTCTCTCTTCACACGGAGGTCAAGCTGGTGGCCCCGCCTCTAGGTCTGGCCTGGTGGAGGAGCGAGTTACTTTCTTGCGCTCTCCACCGTACATAGCCAGGCACGCCCGGCTCATCTGGTACTGTCCTGAGCCAGGCATCCAGTCTTTTCTTGAAGACTTCAACTTTGACCCCCGTTACGTTTCTGAGGTCCTTAGGAAGCTGGTTGAAAAGTCTTGGCCCCCTGACAACCAAGCTATTTTCCTTCAGGGTTGAGGAGGTCCCTTGTCGTGCTTTTAATTTGGGAACACTACACATTCTGCCTTTCCTATTTTCCAATGTTGTTTGAATGGTAATTGGGTTTAGTTTTAGGTTTGGTACCAGTTTTTCGATCATTTTCCATATGTAGATTATGATGTACCTCTCTCTTCTTCTTTCCAGTGAGTACAGATTTAGTTTACGTAGTCTTTCCCAGTAGTTGAGTTCTTTGCAGCCATCAATCTTGGCTGTGAAATGCCTTTGCGTTTCTTCTAGTTTATTAGTTTCTTCTTCTTTTTATATGGGGACGTCAAACTGAGCAGCATTCAAGTTTTGGTATAATCAGTGTTTTTAGCAGGGGAATCATTACTGTCCTGTCCCTTCTCTTGAACGTTCTTAGAACCTGTCCGGCGACTCTTTTTGCTTTATTTATCGCTATCTGATTTTGTGTTTCGAATTTCGCATCATCTGTCATTATTATCCCGAGATCAATCGCTTTCATGCTTCTCTGAATTTCCTGTCTATCTGGAGCATAATATGCAGTCTGTTTAAGTTCTTCTTTTCTACCATATCTCAAGAGTTGAAATTTCTCGGCGTTGAATGACATGTTGTTGTCTTCTGACCATTTGTATATTTTGTTCGTGTCCCTCTGCAAGGCCTCCACGTCATGTACATCGCTGATTTTTCTGCTGATCTTTGTATCGTCTGCAAAGGATGTTACTATACTATTGCTGTTTACTCCGCTGTCTATGTCTGTTAGCATGATAATGAACAGGAGTGGGGCCAGTACTGTCCCTTGTGGTACTGAGCTGCGTACTTCCGATTCTGATGATGATATACCTTGAATTTTGACGACTTGCAGACGATCACTAAGGAAGTTGTAGATCCATTTTCCCACTTTGCCTGTTATTCCCATGTCTTTAATTTTATGTCCTATTATACCATGGTCACATTTATCGAAAGCTTTAGCAAAATCTGTGTATATAACATCGTAGTTGTCATTGCCTTCCAATGCATCTAGGATATTGTTGTAGTGCTCTGTTAGTTGTGATAGGCATGATGTACCTGATCGGAATCCATGCTGATTTTCGTTGAATCTTTCCCGTGTCTCTAGGAAATCATAAATTTTCTCTCTAACTATTCTTTCAAATACTTTGGTGAGGTGGGACGTCAATGACACTGGTCTATAGTTCTTTGCTTGAGATCTGTCCCCTCCTTTATATAGAGGACAATGTTTGCTCTTTTCAAGATGCTCGGTATTTCCCCAGTGTCTAGGGATCTTCTCCATATCCAGTATAAAGGTGTAGCTATTTTATTTTTACAGTTTTTAATCAATAATGCGTTCCAATTGTCCGGACCTGCAGCTGAATGTAGTTTCATTTGTTCTATAGCTCTCGCTACATCTTCTGGTGTAAACTCAAAGTCTGTTATATACTCTCCTTGCAATTCCTCTTCAAAGAATGCATTTATGTCAGGTATCGCTTTGTCACTTTTTGGGGTACTGAAAACTGATTCATATTGAGCTCTCAATGTATCAGATATTTCTTTTGGATCGTCGATTAGTTCATTATTTCCCGTCCTTAAGGGCCCAATAGCGGCGCGCGTTTTTGTTTTCCTTTTTGCATAGCTATAGAAGTATTTTGGATTTTCTTTTATTGCTTCTACCGCCTTTTCCTCTTCCCTCTCTGTATGGTCCTTAATCAGGGCTTGTAAAGGGTGATCCAGAGAAATGGGACCCAAAAGAAACCCCTGTAACTCTTAAAGTATAAGTCCTTTTATAAAATCATACGCATCATTCGAAAGAGGATAGTTACAAGTTTGTACAGGATTGTATAGGTTTTGACAATACAAGACAAGATAAGATACAAAACAAAATAAAAGTGTTAGTTAAAACTAACCCTTCAAGATGACTGCATGGACTGTGGAACAGCTGCGTTTCATAACTGAGCAATATTATGAGCATGGAAGAAGTGTAGTTTCAGCTCAAAGATCTTTCAAGACAAATTTTCAGATGTCAAAATCACCTTCTAAGAGCTGAAACTACACTTCTTCCATGCTCATAATATTGCTCAGTTATGAAACGCAGCTGTTCCACAGTCCATGCAGTCATCTTGAAGGGTTAGTTTTAACTAACACTTTTATTTTGTTTTGTGTCTTATCTTGTCTTGTATTGTCAAAACCTATACAATCCTGTACAAACTTGTAACTATCCTCTTTCGAATGATGCGTATGATTTTATAAAAGGACTTATACTTTAAGAGTTACAGGGGTTTCTTTTGGGTCCCATTTCTCTGGATCACCCTTTATTTCCCTATCGATACCCTCCAGTTTTTATTTTATTATTTTCCTGCCATTATCTCCGCAGTTTCCTAACTTCGCCTCCACTCTCTTTCTTTTGCATATTTTTCTAAAATTCTCAGCGTTTTTTCCTCCAAAGTTGTTAGCATTTCTTCCGTGGTTTTATTCTCGAAAATTGTTCTCCATTCTATTTGGGCCATGTGCGATCTGATTGCTTCCCAATTTATAGTCTTCGAGTTTAAGTTAAAGGCCCCGAATTTACTTCTTTCCACAATATGTGTATTGTCTTCTAATGCTGCCACCATATTTGTTGATATCTCGATTAAGTTGTGGTCTGAGATAATGGTTGGGGTCATTTTTATATCAGCAATCAAGTTCGTGTTATTCGTGAATACCAGATCCAGGCAGTTATTTTTTCTGGTATTTTTTGCTATCTCCTGTGTCAGCATAAACTCGTTTGTGAGAGCCATCAACATTTTTGCTTGTTCCTGATCTTCTCTTGTGCCCCCCTTGTCCTGGTGAATATATATATTCCTATTCACCTTTTTGTATTTTATAAATGGGAAGTTAAAGTCTCCGCAGATCATTATATTGGGGGATGGAGGGTTTATGGCCTTTATTAGCTTTCTAATGTCATTAATGGCCTCCGAGAATTTTTCGGTTGGGGTGCTTGGAGGTCTATAGATGACTATTACTATCAAGTTTAGTTTTTCTATTTTCACTGCTAGGAGTTCCACATAGCTGTTTGATTTACTTATTATCGTCTCTGTCATATGACCTTCCTGTACATATATAGCACAGCCACCTTTCCGTCTCGTCGTTCTATCCGCTCTTAGTAAGTTGAAGCCCTCTATATTTATCTCTTTCTTATCAATACAATGTTCGCAGTTTTCACAATTTCCTTGGCAATCTTTAAGATGAGTTTCTGTGAGGCATGCGATGTCCGCCCTTGTTTCGTCCATAAATCCTTTCAGGTACGAAACCTTATTGAGTGATTGGTTTGGTCTTATTCCTTGAATATTAGCCAGGACAATTTTTATGTTCTCTGTTTTTCGTTGCCCCTTGTGCATTTCAAGTTCGTTTTCCTTCGATATCGCTTGATTCGTTGCTCTATGATCCTCCGAAAGAGATCCGTTTCCTCCTACTTGTATTGGTAGCTTCTTGCCCGGTAGCGATTTGGCTCGGGGGTTTCCAGCTGTGTCAACTGCATGTGGATGACATTTAGCATTCGTAAGGTGTCTGAGATGTTGAAAAAATTTTCTTGTTCGCTTATTGTGTTCCTATTGTTGTTCCTATTGTTGTTCCTATTGTTATTTTTATTCCTATTGTCATTTAAACTTTTTCCTTTGTTCGTTGAGTCCGTCGGGAGATGTTGATAGTAGCATTTATTCCCGAATTTGCAGGTTCCGTATTTTGCGTAAGTTCTGCAAATGTCCGGGTGGTAGAATCAGTGGCGGTTCCTCATATGGGCAATATGGGCAGCCGCACAGGGCGGCATTTGTGGAGGGGCGGCATGAGCGCCTGCAAAAAAAATAAAAATAAAAATAAGAATAAATAAATAAAGAAAAAAATAAAATAAAATAAATAATAAAAGATCAATGACTTTGCATCAAGGAAGGTAAGAAGAGTCAGGCTTTAGATGGCAGTTGTGCTGTGGTGCAATTTATTTTGTTTCTTGTTCAAAGTGTAGCATAATAATTACCCTCTCTTAAGTGTCTTATTCTATTTATGTGATAGAGCATTTGTACAATTTAGAAATTTGATTCTCTAGTTTATTTATGGCAGTTGTGCAATTTAATTTGTATTTTTCCTGTTCATAGTATCATAATTACATTCTCTTAAGTGAGTTATTCTATTTACGTGATGAAGGATTTGTAAAATTCAGAAATTTGAGTCTTTGTTTTGGTTCTGAAGTTCCAACAATTAGTCCAATAAAAAGTTATTTTGTGAAAGAGTTATGTCTGTCCTTTATTTTGGGGGGATTCGAATGTGTGTGAGTTGGCGAACAGGGGGGGGGCGCCTGAAGGTGAGGTTCGCCCAGGGCGTCATGTAAGCTAGGACCGCCACTGGGTAGAATTTACATCCGTCTCCAAATTTACAACGACCATTATTATAGAAGAAATTGCATATTGGGGGATGTTCATATATACATTGTCCTCTTTTAAATCTGCAATTTTCTTTTATATAATACCTGCATATAATTCCTTCCCCATATTTACTCTTGGCTTTTGTTTTTTGCTCCTTATTGGGGACAGTTTTACTTCGTTTACTTGACTGCCCTCTTGTCTTGTCCTATTTGTGCTATTTGTGCTAGTTGTGTTTGTGTCCTTCGTTGCCCTTATGCTGTGTGTTGTCTTTACACTCTTTGTCGCCTGTGTGTTTTCGGCCTCATTTTGTGACGGTATTTGAATTCTTTCTATTTCGCCTTTCTCCGTTTCTTCTTCCGTTTTTACTGTTCTTTGTTTCCACTTTCCTCTTTCATTCTCTTCTCGTAGTCTCTTTCTGCTTTAAATACCGTAAAAGAGTTTAATTCGGTCAAGCAGTTGTCGCAGAAAAATTTTATTCCATTAAACTGCTTTGCGTTCGTTATAAGGGAGATTTTTTCATCTCCCCATTCTAGGCATTTAAAATCAAAAGTAGCTGACAAAAATCGCACCTGATCGCCTCTGTCTCAGCTGTTGCAGTTTTACAGATTCCACAGAATTGCATGTATGCATTAATTTCCATGTTGGTGAAGTGACTCAAAAAGGGGGTATTATGGGAGGTATTGGGTGGGGGATGACTCAAGCTGTGTGAGGGAAAGAATTTTCCGTTACTCCAGGGTAGGGGATGTGGCACGCTGTATACTTCTCACTGATTGGTCCTCTCGACCGTGGCTGCGGGGGATAATGGGGGGATATTTGCGGGCACTTCAAAAAACAAAACTTTCCTCACAAAGAGACTCGGAAAAATAACAAAAACAAATGCTGTATATATTAATTCACTTTGATTTTATTAACGTTTTTGGTATACGCCGCGATTTTTACTTTTTTAAAAAGAAATACCGCTATGCACAAACAATTAACTCACAATGTCGGCAATATATACAGGGTGTAACGAAAGTTCGTTCTCATAGGAAAATATTTTATTTAGCGAAGAGGCTTGTTTTTATTTAAATGAAACAGTGAATCGCCACAATTATCGTTACTGGAACGACGAAAATCCGCATTGGGTTGAAGATGTACATTCGCAGGTTGATCCCAAGATTACGGTGTGGGCAGGAATTCATAGAGGAACCATCATAGGTTTTTGAACAACATTCTAGAGGAAATTTTTCAAAAGTACATTGACGAAATGTCTTTAGATGCTAGACGAAAGTTTTGGTTTCAACAAGATGGTGCACCTCCGCATTTCGCTCGTTCAGTGAGACAATGGTTAGATGAGAATCTTCGTGGCAGATGGATAGGACGCCGAGGTTGTGTGGAATGGCCGCCCCGAAGCCTTGATTTGACCTCACGTGACTTCTTCTTGTGGGGCCACTTAAAGTCCGTTGTTTATGAGTCAAGACCTCGAACGATCCAGCAGTTAAAAGAAAAAATTACAGATCAGTGTAGCAGAATTAGTGCGGAAACACTTCAAAACAGAACCGACAACTTACAAAGACGAGTAGAAATGTGTGAACGGCTACATGGAATGCAATTTGAGTATGTATTGGATTAATTGGTAAGTTGATTGTATTGTTTGTAATATATGGTTAAAACTATTGGCATTTATTCCTTTTCACCCCCGCAATTTCTTTTTTCCCGGTTAGGTCAACTGTACGCCCTTCACAATTGGTTAGGATAAGTCGTGATATTTTCGTTAAAACTAACGAGTATTTAACGAAATAATAACGAATATTTTAATGACAATATCACGACTTAACCTAACCAATTGTCAAGGCCGTACAGTTGACCTAACCGGGAAAAAAGAAATTGCGGAGGGAAAAGGAATAAGTGCCTATTTCTTAATTAATTAATGGCCAATCCATCGAAAGAGTTAAGAATTTCAATTAGTTATTTAGCTATCATTATTAAGAGTAAGTGGTCATTTGCTGCGGACTACATATAAAGTATATGAAAGAGAATTTTTCACTATATCAAAAGGTAATATATTCCCTGAGAAATTGTGTAACTGTTAGCGGACAACGATCCGCACTATTCATTCGTACATATTCCCTTCCTTTACAGTACATTACTGTATGGGATAATGCCCCCCCCCCCTGCCCCGTTTCTACAGAGAAAAAATGCAA
>JAJOZX010000149.1:565000-630000 GCA_023014485.1 Bathynomus jamesi
GGTGTAAACTCTTTCTTCAGAAACACATAATAAATTATATATAAATTATAATAATAAATTATACTTAGTACTGAAAATATAACATACTTGAAAATGAGTTTACATCCATAATTTGTCATTGCGAGCTCAACATTACGATAAAAAATGTGCTTTCTCGAATCTTTTGTAGGAATATCTACAAGGTGTCCACAGTGTCTTGTTACCCTAGTCTTGTTACCCATTTGAAATGTGTGATAGCACCAACTATACGATTGAACAACGCATATTGGTTACTACCTGGATCCATGATCGACCACGTAATGGCAAGACCATTGAAAATATTCGTGCAGCCTTCCAAGACTGAATCAATCGTGCGGCTCCTTCAAAAAGGATTCTGTTGAGATGGGAAAACAAACTGTTCGCAACAGGAACTCCAAAAGATAAACCAAGAACTGGCAGGCCATCTATGTGATAAATGGATCAAAAACGAAAATCAGTTAGTATTTTACTGGGGTGACAAGACATTGTAAAAACCCTATACTGTGTATACAGTATATAATCTCCAATTAGAGGTGACTAATACGCTTAAGTAAATTCATTGTAATCCAATATAAATAATTAAATATAAATTCTATTTTACTTATTCCCTTTTTGTTTATATACTGTTGACAAAGTAATAACTTGGTGCTTAAATTACACAATACATAAGTTTTGAGAACTGAAGCGAGCAAAAATTAAACTAAAATCACTGAAGAAAACTACGCAAGAGGATCAACTTAGCAGCCATTTCTGCACGTTGAAGGTTGAAGGTGTTCTGAACAAAAATATAAACATAAAATTTTAAAATTATTTTTGTGCAAAAGTGCGAAACTAAAGTGAAATTTAAAGGAGAGTTTAACCTCACAATGAGATTTAGAGCAAATATAGCTTTCATATGTATTTGTATTCTGCTATGGCAATATATATATATATATATATATATATATACACACACACACACACACACACATATATATATATACTGTATATGAGATAAGTTTCAAAATTAAACACGTGGAACTTAATAAATGATGCAGATCTACAAGGAAAAATGAAGGAAAAGGGCAAGAATCAGAATATACATACAGTGTAAAAAGAATAGTTACGAGGGATTAGCAAAAAAAAATTAATGAGTACTGATTAAAGGATAAAGGTATTTTAACAAGATATGAGCCATTTTATAAATTCTCGGACTGTTATTAACATTATTTATAAAATATATGAATACACATTCTAAAACGTCCTTTTCAGTACAATATACAAGGTGTCCCAGAAGACTGGACTCATAGGGAAAATAGACATTATATTTTTAAAGTGAAACAAACACATTTCTAATGTCAGGAAAGAAAATACCCTGATGGCTCAGTATACCAATCAAGAGAAAGTGAAACTGGTATTGCTTCATGTTTCCGGAAAAAGCCAAAGGGAGGCATGTCAATTATTTCACGAACATGCCTCCCTCTGGCTTTTTCTGGAAACATGTAGCAATACCAGTTCCATCTTCTCTTGATTGGTATACTGAGTCAACAGGGTATTTTCTTTCCTAAAATATGTAAAACTGACATTAGAAATGTGTTTGTTTCATTTTAAAAATATAATGTCTAGTTTCCTTATGAGACCAAACTTCTGGGACACCCTGTATATGGAATTTTTTTTTTTAAAACAGAATTTTGACCTCTATTGTAAACTTCAACATTGTTTAGTGTACCGCTATACGGATGATGTTTTATGTCTTTAGCCTCATAATTTGAATTGTGATGAACTTGATAAGCTCAATAATTTCGTTTCGTCTATAAAATTTACTGTTCAAAAGATAAAAGACAAATACTTATCATTTCTAGATCTAAAAATTGGGCAAATCGATTCAAATCTGAAGTTTTTTACAAGTCTACTTATAATAATTCGTATGTTCACTCTTATTCTGACCAATTCCCCTCGGTAAAATCTTCAATTTTTTTTCTTCTTTGCTTTTTACAGCATTAAGAGCTGTTAGCCCCAAATTTCTGTATCTGAGTTAGGCCATAACCTCGTTAATCTCATTGCAGTTCCGTGCGTTAGTCTCTCTTCACACGAAGGTCAAGCTGGTGGCCCCGCCTCTAGGCTTGGCTTGGTGGAGGAGCTAGTTGCTCTCTTGTGCGCTCCACCGTACATAGCCAAGTACACTCGGCTCATCTGGTACCGTCCTGAGCCAGGCATCTAGTCTTCTTTTGAAGACTTCAACTTTGACCCCTGTAACGTTTCTGAGGTCCTTTGGAAGCTGGTTAAAAAGTCTTGGCCCCCTGACAACCAAGCTATTTTCCTTCAGTGTTGAAGAGGTCCCTTGTCGGGCCTTTAATTTGGGAACACTACACATCCTGCCTTTCCTATTTTCCAGCGTTGTTTGGATGGTAATTGGATTTAGTTTTAGGTTTGTTGCCAGTTTTTCGGTCATTTTCCATATGTAAATTATGGTGTACCTCTCTTCTTCTTTCCAGGGAGTACAGATTTAGTTTACGAAGTCTTTCCCAGTAGTTGTTGTTGTTGTTGGTTAGCCGATCAGCCCACCCTGATCGAGCAAGCCGGCGGCACGCAGGTAACCGATCGCCCTCTCCGGAATGGACTAGACTCACTAGAGGTTCAGCGCACTAGTGATGTTGTGTTGTGTTCTGTGTTGTGCTAGAGTTTCCCAGTAGTTGAGTTCTTTGCAGCCATTGATCTTGGCTGTGAAATATCTCTGAGTTTCTTCTACTTTATTAGTTTCTTCCTTTTTATATGGGGACGTCAAAACTGAGCAGTATTCAAGTTTTGGTATGATCAATGTTTTCAGCAGGGGAATCATTACTGTCTTGCTCCTTCTTGGTAGCAAACTACGTTATCCTGTTCCATTTCTAGAAAACTGTTTTTGATCCACATAAGAAAAATATCTGCTATATAACAAACTCATTGAGACATTTTGCGCTTGCGTCTGTTTATTCTTTTAACCATTTTAAATGTAATCCGAATGTCACTGAGGACGAACTTCACTGCGTTTGGAAACCTCTCAAATGATCCTTCTATTGTGATAACAAAACCAGACTAGGAAAATGGATTTGTTTTACTTAACAAAACTGTTTATATTCCTAAAAAGAATGAAATTTTTCTTGACTCTTTCGAGTTCATTCTGGTGACGGAGGATATTTTGGCATTGTTCATAAAACTGGAAGCCAAGGTTAATAGTTTTTTTTCATAAATTAAAGGGAATGTTTTTAGAATTGTTTTTAGAACTATTTGCGTCCTTTCCTAGTCCTGGGGTGATGTATGGTTTTTCCCAAGGTTCATGAAGTTAAGGTCTCGTTAAGACCTATTTTATCAGCTATAAAATCTCGTATTTACGGCATTTCCAAGTGCTTGGTCCCCATCCTTGCTCCCTTAACTAAAAATCAATATACCGTAAATGATACGTTTAATTTTGTTCGCGAAATTACAGAATTGAATGTTGATAGCAAAAATTGCTGATCAATGAAAGAAAACCACCCCCAGCCTTCTTTAGTTAACTTTATAAGGCTAACTAACGAAAATATAATGACCTAACCTAACCAATCATCACGGGCGTACATTTTCCCTAACGATTGGTTAAGTTAGGTCGTGATATTTTCATTAATTAGCCTTATAAAGCAAACTAAAGAAGTCTGGGGGTGGCTTTCTTTCATTGATCCAAAATTGCATTATGGTTAATTTTCAAGTAAAACCTCTATTCATAAATACCCTATTATGGGAGACTATTGAAATGTAGTCCAATTTATTGTTTACGGATTCGGATCTTGTTTCCGGTTTTAATCATAACCTATTAAAAACTTTTATTAATTTGGCTATAAACGGTAGCATTTTTATGTTTAACAACCAGTTTTATAAATAGGTCTATCGGGTGGCAATAGGTTTCTCTTTAGGACCCACTATGGCAAAATCGGTTTTATATTTTCACGAACGGAATTGGTTATCCGACTCTGTCCTCCGGATTTTAAACCAGTTTTTTATCGTAGATAATTTGTTATTGTTCAAATCAGTTGAACGTGTTCCTCTCTTTCTTAATTGTGCTAATTCTAAACATAATAATATCAAATTCACTTCCGAAGTTGAGTTGAATGAATGTTTGTCATTTCTGGATACTATATCTCGATTATTCGAACTAATGACGGTTTCAAAACGTCGGTTTGTCATAAGGCCACTTTTTGTACAGGTTTCTTCACCAGACTCTATTTTCTTTATCCTGTTGAAATACAAACATAACCTAATTGCCAGACTATGACGAACAGAGCATATAAGATTTGTTTGAATTACGTCTCTCTCCACTTAAGAGTTTGATTTTCTTAAGAGAATTTCTTCGTGGAAATGGCTATCCTATAAATTTTATTAATTCAGTGATAGGTAATACTTTAAATAAATTATTAAATTAGGGTTCAATACCCTTTTCAGCAATAAAGTTTATCTATTTTTTCCTTACAATGGTTCTAAGAGTTTACACTTGAGAATCCAGCTTTGTAAATTTATCGGAGAATTCTATCCTCAGCTGGAACTTAGAATAATCTTTAAACTACGTACGACAATTTACATTTTACATTTAAGGATAAAATATCGATTCTGTTCAGATCTTCAATAATTTATAAGTTCACGCGCGATCACTGTATGGGATCCTACATCGGGAAAACAAAACGCCATTTGAAATCACGCATTTTTTAACATCTGGACAGATGGGTACGAACAAATTATCCTTTAGCGAAAGTATCTTAGTCTTGCAATATACGAACATTCGCGTCACTACTGCCACCGTTTCACAATCAAATTTCGCTGTTCTCGGCAATGGCGGATCAGACTCGGTCCTCAAAATAATGGAGTCGTTGTACGAGTATACTTACGAAGAGAGACTTAGTTTAAATAATTGTAACATTTCAATGAATTTATTGTTTTTTAAGTAAATTTTTTCCTCTTTTTCTTTAGTTTTTCTGTTTGTTATAGTTTACAGTTGGCAATTATAACTTTGTCTTACGTGAGTATTGTGAAAATGATTTTTATTCAAATATTTTAATGTATTAGTCACTGAAGATGGAACGTGACTGTTCCGAAACGTCTGAAATAAATAAAAATGTTTGCAACTGTGCTGGTGTTCCTTCTCCTAATTAATGATAATATATATATATATATATATATATATACAGGGCCGTTTCTAGCCATTAGGGGGCCCTAAGCAGTATACCCATTTGAGGCCCCACCCCTCCATCCACCAACTCACGCCTTACTACATCACCTCAGCACACACATACAAAAAATGGCTGTTAATAAAAAACAATTATGAAACAATTTTAATGAAACATTTATGTCCAAAACAACAGATATGTACTTTCAGAAGACAAACAGAAAAAAATACTCTTCATGAAATTCCTGAAAATTAGCTTATACATTATTTAGAATAAATGACACAGAACTATGTATAAAAAAAAATGCAATTATCAACTACCAAACAATTACTAACTCTACGATACAATCGTGTAATAGCTAACAGTTATACAGAACAGTTTGTATTTTCAAAATTTTTGCCTCCTAGACTTTTTCTGGGCGAAATCATCAATAACATCATCATATGAAATCTCCTTGCCAACGACCTGGTTGATGCTTATGATGTCAAGGCCACTGAGGCGATCCTGCCCCATTGATGATCTGAGGTAGTTCTTGATTAGCTTCATCTTAGAGAAGCTCCTCTCGGCTGACGCTACTGTCACAGGTAGAGTGTGGGCAATTCTTAGTGCAACCCAGAGATTGAGGTATAGTTCCTCCAGTTGCTTCTGATGAATGAAGGAGAGAAGCTCCAATGCAGTCATGTTGTGTGAAGGTAAAGTCGACAAGTTCATAATTTCGAGGGCCAGTTCTCTTCCATCAATGTCAGAGTCAGTTCCAGTGCTCAGTATCTTAGAGAGCTTTTCACACTTGCAGGACAAGTCTTCCTTGTTCATTGTGGTGAAGTTTAGGAGAACCCCAAATATGTCCCTCACATCATCTAATGTTTTGAATCTCTCATTTATTGACCCGATGGCACAATCCACCACCACATTGAAAAATTTTACTTTCAGCCTCTTTAAGGCTTCTGTAAATGGCTCATCAAGAGCTTCGTAAGCAAAGTGCTTTTTTGTGGATCTGAGCCTCTTCTCCTTCAGCACAGCCTCCACATTCATTTCCTCACATATGTCCCTAGCTACGACTTGTGCTGCAACAAAATCTGTGTTTCTGTAGTTGGTGAGTGAGTCTTTTGTTTTTGTGAGGTTGACTGCCACATCAAACTGCATTGTAGGAGACTGCAGAAGTTTGCTCACATGGTTAACTGCATGAAGAATGTCATACCATACTACTGTGCAAATCTGAAAGCGATAAGACCCTACCTCCTCTGCAAGTGCTTGTGCTTCAGTCCTGGCTATGGCATCTGTGGCATTGTTTCTGACTTCCAACAGGGCCTCTCTGATGTTGTAGCTCTGGTATCGCACAGCCTCAATGGCTCTTAAGCCGGCTCTCCCACTTGGTTTCACTCCAAGACTTGAGTGTTATGTTCACTTGTTTCTTTAGGATTGTCCATCTCTGTGTAGCTGCTGCATAAAGGTTGTACAATTTTTGTACGTTGCCAAAGAAGCTGATGGCATCTGTGGAAGCTTTAGCTGCATCAGCCACTACAAGATTCAGAGTGTGAGCCCCATATGGAATATAGAGTGCACGACAGTTCTTCTCTAATAACCTTGCCTGAACACCTTTGTTCTTGCCCTTCATGTTCGCTCCGTTGTCATATGACCGTCCTCTGCAGTCATCAAAGTGAATATTCAGTTCGTCTAGTCTCTTCAGAATCAGAACTGATAAACCCAGGCCTGTACTTTCTGAAGCCTCAAGAAAGCCCAAGAAGTATTCTTTTATTTCTGATACTTCACCCATTTTAACAGTTCTGATAATAATCGACATTTGTTCTTGGTGACTTATGTCTGGAGTGCAGTCTAAAATGAGAGTAATATTTAGCTTGTTTTATTTCTGCAACAATGGCATCCAAGGTCTTCCCACTAATGGACCCAATGAGCTCATTTTGAATGATGTTTTCTAGGTAACTTGAATGACTATATTGGCCACTTTCGACTCTGCTGATGTGTTGTTTCATCACTGGATCAAATTTGGCAAGCAGCTCAACCTCCTTCAAGAAGTTGCCATTGTCTCGATTGTACAATGTAGAGGAAGACCCCCTGAAAGCAAGGTTTCTCTGCCAGTAATTGGATTATACTTACAAGACGTGTGAGAACATCTCGCCAGCGTCTTCGCTCTACCTCCATTAATGACATTTCAGTTTGGTCAATGGTCCTCCCAGTTTTTAGTCGCAGTTCCAGATCCTTCCATGTTACCATGTTATCTGCGTGTTCTGAACTATTTTCATGGCCTTTCAGAAGCGAACCAACGTTTATCCAGTCTGAAAGTTCATCCGTAATTAGTTTGCACGACTTCCTTGAAAACAACTTGCAGCAGAAGCAATAAAGAGCATCATTCCTTCTAGAGTACATCAGCCAGCTTCGCTTTATTTTTTCCCCATTAATTAATGTTCTGTACATGTAATGGTGATGAACGCTTCTACCGTCCTCTCTTTTAGGGAATGTGAAATCTGGTCTGATTTGAAATGGTCCTCGAGACACCAGATCTGTCTTCAAGGCATCTGACAGGACAACTGTCCAGTCATACGGATCAAGCGGTGGAGCAGATCTTGGTTCTTGTTGCTCAGTAGAAATGCCTGTGTGTGGTGTTTGAAGCTGAACAGAAGATGGGCCACTTGTTGGTTCATCAGGCTCTACTTCTACTGGTGTTTAGGTTGCATAGAGGATGGTCCTGCTGTTGGCTCATGATGCTCATCAGGCTTTGCTGAGGATGGCTTTTCCAAATATTTCAATAGTGCTCCTGAGAAGAACATAACATTACATATTCTGTTAATTTTTGCTAAAATACTCTTTCTTATCTTGTTTGATAATTGATCTGTGTGAACAGAATTTGAGGTGATGTGATCCATTAAATTTCACATTTCGAAATATAAATATTACAGAACTAGCTTACTCTACACGATTCCTGAGCACTTGCCTAGCTTGATGGTCTACCTAACCTAGTTGCCTGAACTGTAATCATAAGAATATACAAGTGGCACATCTCACCTGTGCTATGCTTCTCTCCTCTATTTTCTTCTTTTCCGTTTTTCAGCTCCTGATGGATAATGTCGTTTCATTTTCCAAGATGCACGAAGTCACATCTAGTTAACCACAACTAATCTGCTAAATAATAATAATCATGATAATAATGATGATGATGATGATAATAATAATAATAATAATTGTTATAATTGTAACGTTAATCAAATACATTCAAATAATCAGACTATTTAGGTTTTAACCAACAAAATTCACATTACTGAAAAAGATGAGAAAAGAATTAATAAACTTGAAAACATAACGAAAATAATCTAGTTTTAAAGTGTTACAAAATCTTTTAATAATTCACTGGGCAACAAAAAAAATTTTTGTTTCGTGTCCCAAGAATGAAAATACCTTATTCTTATAGTATTTTCTGTGCTGAATCCAAATAAGTTTGTAAAATTTCTCTATCAGGTCTGGTTTTTGTGTGACATGCAATTTAATTTTTAAAAACCCATATAGTTACATACTTATTAAAATATGATCGAAAAGACATACCTGTAGTTTAAAAAGTAGCTTGTTTTGATTTTCTGCTGTGCTTTGCCTCAGGCATGTCTCTCTTAAGAGTCCAGCAATAGTCAGCCAGCATACTGGGGCTCCATTTGCCTTGGTAACGGTTTTCCATGGCAGAAATATCCTGATGAAAACGCTCACCATGTTCGTCGCTTACCGCACCCAGGTTTTCCGGAAAAAGTCCAAGTGAGAGTCCAAGAAATGAACCTTTAATGACATATTGCACCCCATTGCTTGGTAAGACTTAAGAAGATCTCCTACTATTTCAGGATAGTTTTCGGCCTTGTGATTTCCCAAAAAATTTGTGCAGACACTTTTGAAACTCTGCCACGCAGCTTTCTCAACTTCATTCAACTCTCCTTCAAATCTCTCATCTCTTAACAATTCTCTGATCTGAGGGCCTACAAAAATGCCTTCTTTAATCTTGGCATCACTGATCCGGGGAAACTTATTTCTCAAGTATGTGAATCCTGTTTGCGCTTTATCCATCGCTTTAACAAAGTTTTTCATAGTCCAAGCTTGATATGCAAAGGAGGAAGGTACACTTTCTCAGGGTCAACAAGTGAACTATTCACAACATTTTTCTTGCCTGGAACAAGTGAGGTGCGTTTTGGCCAATCCTTCTTAACGTAGTGGTTTTGCTTGTCCCTACTGTCCCACTCACATAAAAAACAACAGTACTTGGTGTAACCTAGCTGCAACCCTAGCAAAAGTGCAATGACCTTCAGATCTCCACAGATATTCCACTTATATTTCTGATACTGAAACTTTTCTAAAAGCAACTTCATGTTGTCGTATGACTCTTTCATGTTTGCAGCATGTGCAATAGGTACAGAAGGAAATTTATTTCCGTTGTGAAGAAGGACTGCTTTCAAGCTGACTTTTGAGGAGTCAATGAACAATCGCCACTCATCCACGTTATGTTCATGACCAAGAGCCCCCTGACTGAATTAACATCTTTACAAAACACAAGTCCATCTTCATGGGAGAACCATTCTTTGAATTCATCATGGCGGCTGCGGAAAAAAACAAACTTTAGTGTCACGTTGCAGTAGATTCCAACCATTTAATCTTGAACCTAAAAATTCAGCCTGCTTCTTAGATATTTCAAATCACGAACTAGGTCATTTAGATCTCCTTGTGACAGTAAATGTGGTTCATTGGAGGAACAGGTAGCCTGGAATGTTGGATCAGAAATGTCCATCTTTTTCCTCGTGATATGCTACAGCTACGTTTGATTCCTCATCACTTAAACTTACATGTTCAGGAGGATTTGGTACTGGAAGTTGAGCACTGTGGGGAACTGGTCTCATTGCAGACGGTAGATTAGGGTATTTCATAAGGCTCTTTGTTTTTGAAGTGATCCCCTTTGTATTTACCAGGCAGAAATAGCAGTCTGTTGTGTGATCTTTGGGTTCCCTCCAAATCATTGGAATAGCAAATGGCATGTGACGTGAACCGTTTAGCCATCCTGTAAGTAGTCTTACACATGTCACACAACAAATGTGAGGGGCCCAACTCTTGTCCTGATCGCCTACTTTACATCCGAAATAAAGTTCATAGCATTTTTTTACTAATGGTGTAAAGTTACGTTTCTGGGATTTTAAAGTTAGATCACCACATACATAACAAAAGGAATTAGGATGATTCAGACAGTTCCGCGGCATTACAAAACATCTATATGAATACAACACTGGTGTAAAATTAACAAGAAGCAACAGACACTAGCTGTTAACACTGTGACATTTACAAGCAGACTGACTTGGAGCTGCTCTACACACAGAAACTAGGCTCATGTCTGAACAGGTACAAACATGTTTCAACCTGCACAGTCTGCTGCTCCGACCAAATTTATCCTGCCAGCATTATCAGAACTTTCTCCCCAAAGGAATAAATTGTACTAATTTTACAGAAAAATTAATACAACATATACAGGGTGTCCCGTAAGTCTGGACCCATAGGGAAAAATAATAAAATTACAAAATAGTCCAAAAATTTATTACATAATCTGTTCAAAGTGTCCGCCGTTGTGTCGCACACATAGTTGAAGACGCAATCTCCACTGCGACAGCACTTTCTGAATCACAGTCGCAGAAATTTCTTGACACGCCTCCACAATGCGTGCTTTAAGGTGGAAAATGTTCTGAAGTTTGACCTCGTACACTTTGGCTTTCAAGTGGCCCCACAAATAAAAATCATAATAAAAAATAATAAAAAAATAATAATAATAAAATAATAATAATAACAATAAAAAAATATATTATAAATCCCTATGGGTCCAGACTTACGGGACACCCTGTACATTAATATTAATATATTTTATTATAGTTATATTAATTAATATAATATATTATTATATTTATTATTTTTATAATGTTTTATATTATAATATTGTTATATACTTAATTATATATAATATGTTATTATTTTTATCCGGTGATCATGCTAAATGAGGAAACAATGAACATAGCGTCACAAGTAAACTAAGCCTGATAGAAAAAATCTGATTTCATATTTAGATTCAGCATGAAAAAGTACACTTAGAACACCCATCAAAACCCTTGTGACAAAATTGTTGTTGACCAGTGTAATTAGTAAATTAGTGAAATAATGTTTTACAATACTAGAAAAATTAAGCATTTAGGAAAGTATAAGCATATAGTAAGAATAAAGTTAAATAATATAGAAATAAGATCTCACAATAGTTATTTACACATAACGACCAAAACGTTTCGTTTGTCTCCGTTTTATCACATTTGTCTCATACAAAAACTTTAATTAATACGACAATAATAATAATAATAATAATAATAATAATAAGGATAATAATAATAATAATAATATTAATAATAACTTCAGCTATATTCCTATTCTTGCCCACTGAGCTATGACCTGGGAGCCTGTCTAGGGGCCCTCTAGTAGCAGCGGGGCCCTAAGCGCCGCTTAGTCTGCTTATGCCAGGAAACGGCACTGTATATATATATATATATATATATATATATATATATATATATATATATATATATATCTATATATATATATACTGCTTCTTGCCTTCTCCTCTCATATCCTGTTGAGGTGCATTGTTAAATACACGAAAAATCTTGAAATCGCAAAATTCCAACTTCGACGATGCAGTAACAAGAAGATGGTGGAATAAAGGGTACAAAACACCGCAAGCGAAACACATAACACCAAACCCACAAACCACGGATCTTGGAGTAATAATGTCGTTGGATGCAGAATTCAGAGATCACTATAACATTAAAATCACAACAGCTTCAAAAATAATGGGAATTATCTAGAGGAACTTCCGCAGCAGAAAAGCAAACATCATGCTAAAATTATGGAAGAATCTAATCCTACCAATAACTGAGTATTGCTCAGTACTCACAAGCCCATACAGAAAACGAGACATTGCGAACATAGAAGCAATACAAAGGACTTTTACGTCCAAGATAGAGGAAACGAAAGGTGAAGACTAATGGTCTCGACTACAATCTCTGAAACCCTCTCGAAAGAAGGTGCGAGAAGTACACAATAATATACATATGGAAAATACTCGAGAGCTTTGTCCCTAACCTTAGAAATGAAATAGAAAGAAACTGGAATGAGAGAGAGGCAAATTTTGTACTGTCCCAGCTGCAGTGGAACAGGGGGTCACGAAAATGAGGGTGGAAAATACCTTGAGAATACGAGGCCCAAAGCTTCTCAATGTACTGCCAAAAGAAATAAGGAACCTCTAGCACACCAACCTGAATAATTTCAAGAACCAAATGAACAGGTTCTTACGAAAAGTCCCTGAACAGCCATGTGTAGCTGGCTACGAGGGCAGGAGGAGAGCAGAAACCATTTCCCTCCTCCACCAAATCCCGCAAATGAGGCGGGATGAGGCGAGATGCTGCAAAGGGATCGACCGCAGGTCGATCCTGAACCGTCGTCATTCAGAACCACATAAGGTAAGGTGTGTGTGTATATATATATATATATATATGATGAATAAAACCACGAAGGGAAAAGAAACACAAAGTGGTGCTCAAGCGCTTTCGTCTAATGACATCCTCAGGAACACTGAGTGTTCCTGAGGATGTCATTAGACGAAAGCGCTTGAGCACCACTTTGTGTTTCTTTTCCCTTCGTGATTTTATTCATCATAAATATTTTTCACGTGTCATTTTCGTGAAATAATTTTCATATATATATATATATACACACCTTACCTTATGTGTGTGTGTGTATATATATATATATATATATATATATATATATACACATTTCAACTTGAAAGAACACGCAGTATAATTAACGTAAAGAACGACGCTTGTATAGGAGAACATTCCGCGCAAGATGAGGAGGGAGAACGAACAAATGAAAAAATGAGGTAACCACCCGGGAATCGAACCCGGGATCTTCCGATTGCCGGTCAGATATGATAACCACTACACCATGGTCCTCACTCGATCAGAAGTCGTAATTCTCCTACATACTTGCTTCTTTGTTTACCGGCATTAACACAACCATCGGTAAACTAAATTCTGACAACTCAACACTTGTGGTTCTTACTTTGAAAATATTATTATATGAACAGTAACATACAAACATGGACTAAATATACAAAATTCAGTTTTAAAATACAGATAAATTAAATTACCATCCGAAATTCATCAATATTTGATACTCATTGATAGTAGAGACCAAGAAAAACCATACGAAGTCCAACGCCACCTGGGTTTAAACTCCTCCGGAAGTAGTTTTAGACTTATTCATACTATACTCCTCTGGGTACAAATATACTCTGATGTGAATCCATGTTCTGTTTTGAGAATTCCAAGTGGCTCTGGGTTAGGGTTACCAGACGTCGGGCAAAAGGAGGACATATCCTCCTTTTCAATCTCATGTCCTCTGTCTGGCAGGCATTTTAAATATGTTGATATTGTCCTGTTTTTTTACTTAGATATGATCCAGACTTAAAAATGAGCTTCCCACAAGTTCAAACGACCCAATTAATACCTGACATGTCCTCCTTTTGCCGGACGTCTGGTAACCCTACAGTCTGGATGGACCTGTTTTGGTTCTCCAAGGTTGTGTTTTCGGATATCCGAAACTATACCAATAATTGTTATTATTTGTTAATTAATAAAATAATTGGTTCTCACTTATTAAATACAGACTATAGTCTGGCGATAGTTAAAGGTGGGCTTCATAAGCAGCAATTGTTCAAATAATTAAACTATCATAATTATAAGCCTTAGGCTGCTCTGCATGCGTAACTTTTAAGATATTTCATATTTATAATCGCTGCAGGAGTTCCTCTAGTTTTAGGGGGTGAGTTAAGAAGAGTTATTAGGATCTAATTTGGATCACCTGAAGATCAGGGCCCCCGGCCTTCTTTAGTTAGCTTTATAAGGCTAACTAACGAAAATATCACGACCTAACCTAACCAATCGTCAAGGACGTACAGTTGACCTAATGACTGGTGAGGTTAAGTCGTGATATTTTCGTTAGTTAGCCTTATAAGGCTAACTAAAGAAGGCTGGGGGCCCTGATCTGGATCTTTTCCGTTTGACTGCCGCCATTGAAACATAATTAAACTTTTTGTATTTTGTATTTTAACTGAAATGTCTTGATGATACAAAATAAGTTACTTTATAAAAAAGCTTTTCTTAATTTTCCCTTATAATGACATATTTATAAGTTGAACTTCCTTATTTGGATCACCTGAAGGTCAGTGCCCCCAGCCTTCTTTACTTAGCCTTATAAGGCTAACTAACGAAAATATAACGACCTAACCTAACCAATCGTTAGGTCAACTGTACGACCTTTACGATTGGTTAGGTTAGGTCGTGATATTTTGGTTAGTTAGCCTTATAAAGCTAACTAAAGAAGGCTGGAGGCCCTGATCTTCAGGTGATCCCCTTATTTTTCTGAGTACACGATTAAAACTTAAAAATTAAGCATGGATCTTGAAAGTAATTAAAATTGTTTATAAGAAACAAAATTTGAAGGGGAAATTAAGAAAAGCTTTTTTATAAAGTAACTTATTTTGTATCATCAAGACATTTCAGTTAAAATACGAAATGTTTAATTATGTTTCAATGGCGGCAGTCAAACGGAAAAGATCCCCTGATCTTCAGGTGATCCTCTAATTTTAATGGAGAAATTCTATGAGCCTCAATCTCTACAATAAGTATTCCGTAAGAATTGTAATTAATGACTATAGTCTATAGCAGCGATTCTCAATATGTGATACGCGGACCTCTTTCAGGTGATACGAAATAGGATTATAAATTTGCCGCTTGCTAACTCATAATTATTTTCATGATAACGTTTTCAAAAGTAATATTAGTTGTAGTTGAATAACCGACAATTTTTCTGGGATCACCTGAAGATCAGGGCCCCCAGCCTTCTCTAGTTAGCCTTATAAGGCTAACTAACGAAAATATCACGACCTAACCCAACCAATCGTTAGGTCAACTGTACGCCCTTGACGATTGGTTAGGTTAGGTCGTGATATTTTCGTTAGTTAGCCTTATAAAGCTAACTAAAGAAGGCAGGGGTCCCTGATCTTCAGGGTATGTAGGACAAAAGCCCCCTAGGACAAAAGCCCCCTAGGAAAAATAATAATAATAAGAATTTTTTTAATCATTATTTTTATTCTTTATTATTTACAGTTTATGAACACTTCTCTGACATGTAAAATATTATATTTATTATATCATAAGACTGCAATAAGGAAGGCATTATAAGTATTATACAGTAGCACACATTAACGCTAATATTTACAGAACCATAAAAAATTACATTATAAAAGGATCATCATGCCTTATCTAGGCAAAGTCAGCTTTATAAGTATTATACAGTACTACCCATTAACACTTGCATTATAAATTTATAGCTCACTATTTTACAGGAGCGCAAAATTATTTACACAACCATAAAAATGAACATTATAAAAGGAACATCATACCATAGCTAGGGAAAATCAAACAAATAAAGCACAATATCAAAAAGTTCATTAAGTGTTAAGGTTCATTTAAAGTTCATTTTACTTCCACCTAATGCTGTGACCTACACCATTCAGAAATTCCTCCAAGGTCTTCCTCTCATTCACATAGTCCAGACATACTGTAGGTTCTTCAAACGCTGATGATGCTCCTTTGTGGCACGTTCCTAACCTAACTTAACCTAACCTAACCTAACCATTCAGGTAGACAAAACAGTGATCAACTAGAGTGAATCAACATAGACAAAAATTATAATATTTGTTTAGGATTACTTCATAGCACACGAACAATAATATAAAAAAATGGAGGCTTTTGTCCTACTTTGCACTTTAACTGAGGGGCTTTTGTCCAGGGGGCTTTTGTCCTAGGGGGCTTTTGTCGGGACCCCGATCTTCAGGTGATCCCTTTTCTGTCTACGGATTTTCATTCTATCTCAATTTGTCGTCCAGGTAGATTTCAAATAATTGTACGACAACGTACAAGGCCAAGATCAAGATTTTGATTCACTACAAATGTCGATAAAGCTGAAAATTCAAGTTTGAACACCACAAACCCCTCCCTACGATTTTGATTAGGTGGTGCGTGTACCTTCCTTTCTTTCTTAATGGTGATACTTAGGAAAAAACATGGTGGCAAAAAGTGGTACGTCAGCTAAAAAGGCTGAGAACCCCTGCTCTATAGAATCTGCCTACCAACATAATATTCAGAATCAAAAAATTTTGAAATTTTGAAAATTCAGAAACTGATTCCTGAAACTCGCCCAAATTCATATCTGGTTACTCGTACATACAAATTTTATGAACTTGGTCCTATTACAGATGGCATTAAATGAACAGTTTATAAGCAAAAGCCATCAACACGTACAAATTAAGGAAATTTTCTTAGAAGACTTGTGAGGCTTATTAATTTTTTATGAGAAATAAAAAATTTAACTGTTATTAATTCATTTAAATGGACCTTCCTTTAAACCCAGCGAGAATCTATTTCTTTATATTTCTTTATTAAAGATAAGGGTAGAAACAAGACATGGGGTGTAATTGTAATATGTAATTGTAATTGATTTAATTTTTTCAAGTAATTGTTGTTTTAATTGTAACTGACTAACTAAAAATATAATTGTAATTCACTAAAAGTGTAATTGTAATTGTAATTCACTAAAAGTGTAATTGTAATTATAATTGACTAATTAAAAATGTAATTGTAATTGTAACTGAAATCAATTACATTCACAGTGACAGTGAGAATGAACCCACTGAATATTGAACAATTCACCTGATATTACATTAACTGCTAATTGAACGGTGATTTAAATACGTGTTCAAATACAATAATATTCACACTTTGGGTATTGGGTATGGAAATAAAAGTTAAGGTTGTAAATTAATAGTAGACTTTTCTCCTTTCATTTCATTTATATTAAGCGTCTCTATGAAAAATAATTGTAATTGAAATTAATTACTTTTCAGTGTAATTGTAATTGCAATCAATTACACTTACCGACTGCAGTAACTGCAATTGAGCATATGCAAATTGTAATTGTAACCAATTATTTTTTAACCGTAATTGCCCCATACCTGGTTAAAAATAGGAATTAGGAACTTTTTCCTTACATGATATTTAGGTTTAGTCGAGCGTGACTGGATTATTATTGTTTGTCAATTTCATTTTAGCGTTTATATACTGTATATAATATATTGTCCATAATATATATATATGTATATTGGTAAACTGTAAATAATTTATACTGAAAAGAAAAGAACATACCCTATCCTAAATTAACCTAACCTAACCTAACTATACCTATAACTAGTGATGCGACGTGTGTTTCTTTTAGGGGGGAATTCGTTTAAAAAAAATCGACCCCTTTATCTTTTTTTAATGTTACTCAAAAGTAATTTTATTAAAAATATAAACTTAAAGTTATCAATTAATGTAAAGAAACCTTCCCTTAACATATCTTAGGATCATAGTAACGTTTACTGTTGGTTATACAGGGTGTCCAAGAAATAATGGTGCATAAATAATTAAATGATAATTTTTCTTATTAATCAATATATACGGTGTATATATATAGGGTGTTCCTACAAAAGTACCCGTTTTTATTTTACCATTATTTTATAATGGCTGTACAGTATATTTTATTATTGGAGTTTCTTCTTCAGAAAGTCAACAGACTGGGGTTTTCATTCTGCAACTGCAACACGTAAATATGATTCATGGAATGAGTGCGCGCATTCCGCAGAAGTCAATTTGTCAGCAGAAATAGGTATTTCACGAACATCTGTGCATCGTATACTTCGGTCAGAATTAGACTTTTTTCCCCGTAAAATTCATTCACAAGCTTCACTGACACGTTCAAAAACAAAAAACGAATGAAATTCGCAACATGAATGTTAGCAAAGCTAGAAGAAGATTCTGAGTTTTTGAAACACACCCACTTCACTGATGAGTGTACATCTCTCTAGGCCCCTAGGGAGATTAATAAACAAAACTGTCATTACTGGGAAAATCATGCTGGCACGCCAATAGAGCTTCCACGCAGCGTTCCTAAACTCAGCATTCGGGTCGCTATTGGGTGGTATGGTGTAGTAGGTCCCTACTGCTTTGAGAATGAAACTGGAAAAGCAAATAACGGTAACGCAACACATATCGTCAGATGCTACAAGATTTCTACTTACCACAACTAATTAGTTTGTCCCATTAAAGAAATAAATGCATTACCTCAGACTCACAGACTCACAGTGGTTTCAGCAAGATGCAGCATCTCCACACACTGCTTGTGAAAGTCGCAACTTTTTGAGAAAGTATTTTTCCGGCGACTAATCCCCCTTCATGAACCAGTGGAATGACCCTTACTCACCTGACTTCACACACCCTGATTTTTTTGTGGGGTTACATAAAAGACAGGATCTATTCTACCAAGCTTAAGACACTTGAAGACCTAAAGACCAAAGTCTATGAGGTAATGAACAACATTCCAACTGAGCTATTTCCAGAATTTTTGTCAAACATTTATATAAGGTTGAATATTGTATTGGAAAAAAATAAAGATTACATTGAACATGTTGTTTAATTAAGGTTAATTAACTCTCGTGTTTTATGTTTGTCTTTGTGTCTAAATTCTGGTTTATTTTAGCTCAGAACATTTATTAAGAGATAGGGGCATTTTTTGGGACACCTGGTATATGGTTGTTTACATCTTCAAACTGTTCAAGTTTAGAATATTTTTATAAAATGACCATCAATTGTCGCTCCATCAGAGCATTAGCAAGATGCGCTTGTGGAATGGATCCAGTGACCTCTGTTTCTTTGTCGGAGTTCTGTTTGTTACAATATATAATTGTTCTAACATACCCCCATAGATAAAGATCTAAAGAGATTAAGTCAGGTGATCCAGGTGGCCATGCTATCGATTTGCCACGTCCTATCCAGCGTTGAGGAAAGATTGCGTCTAGAAAGTTGCGAACAGCAACGGCATAGTGGGACTTCATGTTGTTGAAAGATTACATTTCTCCAATAGCTCTTAGTTGAAGAAGGGAAAATGCATGTAACGTGCCGAGTATAATTCACCCTAGTCACGTTATGATCGTAAAAAAAATGCATAGACCGATTATGTAACCCGGTAACATAGCACACTAAACGTAAACTTTGGGAGAATCCTGTTTATATTGACGTATTTCACAGCTGGATAGGCCACCTCGATCACCCAACTTAACTTTTTATGGACTTTTATCTATGGGATTATGTTAAAACACTTGTGTATCATGACACACTGAGGTGTCTGGCAGAACTCCGTCCAGTGTCCATCCTAATTCGCTAATGAAGTTTTAGTGTCGAATACACATTGCAGCGATGGATGATGGTCATTATTATTAATTAATAAGGAAAATATGACTAATTATTTTCGAAGCATTTTACTCGGACATCCTACTTCAATTATCTGATACCACAAAAACAAATTGGTAATTTGCTACTAGTAAAATGCTAAGTACAGTAACTGGAGGGGTGACAAGATAAAGTGGTGTGAGTGCATTTTTCAAAAATATTGTTTCATGACTTGACAGTTAATGACGTGCATTAAAATTAATTCTTTGACTCAAGACAAATCTTAAATGAAAGTTTAAATAAGAATAGTTTGTATTTGCCGACTCGCAATGTTAATAATTCTTATGTACGTCATTAACTCTCAAAATCATTAACAAAATTTTTGAAAAGTACATTCCCATCACTTTACCTTCTCACCCTCCAATTATATGTTACATATTGTGCATATGTACAGTACATTGTACAATTACTTTCACTACAGACATTTATTTATTGCAAACCAATAAGTGCTTTAATATAACCTATCAAGGTATGGTTAAGATTTTGAATATGGCATACTTTCCTGTTCCTCATTATTATTAACTATGAAAAAGAAAGGCTGAAAATACTGAATTAGATAACGTCTCGACAAGAGTTTCTCAACTTGGAGGTCGCGGGAGGTGTTCAGAGGGGCCCCGGTGCTTAGCAAAAAATTCGACCAGCATGGCAAATTGAAAGTTTATTTTTCCAGCGAAAATTACAGTTTTTTACATTTGAAATTATTTATTTTGTGTCGTAATCTTCACGTGATGCTTAGCATTTGTTAATTTTCTTATATTCGGTTGAATAGACTAAACACATTTGATGTAACACACACAGAAAAAACTTTCCGCAAACTTCTACAAATAGAAATATTACCTTCTATTTTGTTAATTCACTCAAAAAAGAAGCTTTGAAAACCATGTTTGCATGGTTTGTAAGCGTTCTTATTTTACTTCTTTTCATCTTTCACCCCTTTCCTATTCTCTTCGACTATTTTTCGGACTTGTCGGCAGTGGCCGGCGGATGATGATGGTGAGTCTTTTTTCTCTTTTTCTGAATGAATGTTAACCCACGAGTGATAGGTGTTGCTACTTACTTAATCCCTTATTTTCTTTTCTTAACCCCCTACTCTTTCCTTTCTCTCGGGCTAACCTTAGAGTGAATCTTAGGGTCTTTGTTAGCCTTAGCTTCTGTAGATCTGTAGATAATATCTTCTACCAAAAGAAGTTACGTATCATTAAAAGAAGTTATGCTATTATCTGAAAAGAAACCTGGATACACAAAAAGAAGGAAAAACTTCCTCTAGAATACTCCCCCCCCCCCCCGCCCCAAAAGAAGTTATTTCATCTAAATTAAGACAATTTTATTTTCAGTGCAGACGATTGATTAGTTTCATCGCTTTATATTAACTTCAACAATTGATGAGAAGCCCAATTTGCATAAGTATTATGAAGTTGCAAATGGAATTAAAAAAATTTCAATGCTTCAGACGCCAACAGACGCCAACACCAAAAAGATTGAGACACACCCTCCTCCAGTGTCTATGCTTAGCGTTAATGATTATAAAGTCTTTTATAATTTTTATACGCATGTTAGATATTTTTCTGTTTTTATAAGATTAAGCAGTTATCTTACTGGCTCTATAATTAACTATAGTTTTGATTTAAAATATAATAGAAGCTGAAAAAATTTATTAAGCGTATGCTTCTACAGTAGGTGTACGTCCAATTAAAAAAAAAAAAAGTCTATTTTATATATTTAAAATATGCATACATAATATGCTTTGGTTTTTTACAACATATAAGAAATAATTTATTGAAAGTATATATTTATTTGCCGCGTAAACGGATAGAGTAAAACAAAAAGAAAATTACAAAAAAAAAGGAGAAAAAAAAAAGAAAAAACCTTTTGGGGGGAGGCATCGTTACCTATAACCCAATCTAATGAAAATGAAAGTGAGAGATCCCAGAATGAGTACAGGAATGGATCAATCTGAGAAGAGACTTTGAGATCATCATTATTTTCATATTTCTCGTTCTTTGACGAAAACGTTTCTGATGGCACGGGCATGTAGAGTGGGTATAAGCAGTGGTGTAGTGCTAAATAAAGAAGTGAGGGAACGCATTTTGAAAGTGTTACTCAGATGCGGGGGGGACAATGGCGAGCGCGGCGAGCCCATACAGCTGGGGGTCCGGGGGCACTGTAAGCCCCCCGGGAAGTCTTTTGAAATTTACCAATTTCAGGGATATTTTGAGGTCATATGCACTGGATATTGGGATATATTCCAAGGTTGAAGATGCAGTATTTCCAGTGTATTAGATATACGACATCCAGTACGATCAATAAAAATAGCTAACAACTGGAATGATTAACTAAAAAAAAAGTTAACAACTGGTACGCCGTGGTGACTGTTTCACCAGATCTTTATAGGCTAGCATTGCCTCAGTCGAAGCTAAAAGAAATGAAACAGTTAATGATTCTTTCTTATATTTCTTCTGGGGGTGGGAATTAAAATTTCATGACGTTAGAGATTTGTAAGTTCGGATTTATTTGAAATAGTGAGGGAACACCGTTCCGTCTACCAAAAAAAGTAAGGGAACGCCGTTCCCACGCGTTCCCACAGCACTACACCACTGGGTATAAGACCATCGTCTTGCTTAATCAAGGCAATATGTACAGTATATATAACTGTGTATGTAATATATATCGCAGATTTATGCTCCAGCTTGCACCTGATAAATCATGCATCCGGACCTATATCGAGCCAGGAATGTCTGCGATGCCAAGGAAGCCTGGTCAGTCCGTTGACCTTTTCTATACTTGGCAATGATAATGCGAGATGTTCATAGCCGGAATGGTTGTTTGGCAGAGCGGTGCTTTATATAAACGTTAAACACTTAAATTTAATATATAAACACACCATAGTACGCGGACAAATCGTTTTTGACCCCGACTAGTACTTCGCTGACAGTTTTTCTAAAGGATATAACGTTTTACAGAACAAACTACACCACACGCACTCTACACCATAAGATCGAGGACGTCGTCGCGAATAATTTGATGTAAACACCAAACAAATCCGTTCACTACAAAAAGTTTAGAGCAAAGTTTATTTGGCCAAAAATGTTGTTCGGCGGAATAAGAATTTTGTCCGCGTCACGCTTATTTGTCGGCGTGACGCGTGACGCATGACGCTTATTCGTCGATCAAACTTCAGTAAGAATAACAAGGTATTCTGTCTAAATATATTAATGATGGTAATAATGATGAAGATAATAACGATAATGATGACGATAATAACAATAATTATGATGATAATTATGATGATAACGGTCATAACATGATTAGTGGTGGGGAAAAAGTGAATGGCACTTGCAGTAATAGGATGAGAAGACAAAACTGGATTATAAAGAGGAATAATGGAGAAATATTAAAAGCATAAATACAAATATAGTGTTTACAAATACTTAGTTTTTCCGTGTTGAGTCGACAAATATATAAAAATTTTTATTCTAAACTAAATACAGGCCCGTATACGGACAGTTTGCGATTACGGATACTTGCGGTTTTTGGTACAATTTGTGTAGAGCAAGCCGGTAGTAGTACGAGTATGACTATGACTTATACAGATAAATTTGTGCACAAACTTGTAGTGCATTTTGCTCCTGTGGAATCATGCACCAGGATTGATAATAAGTGAAGTTGTCTGCAATACAAACTAACAAAAATTGCAATGAATTGAATACGGAGATGGATGTTCTTTTGACTAGACTAACACAGACCATTGTTGCTTTTAGTGGCGATGATCCACGTAGGAAAGCTTTGTCAGTACTTTGACCCCCTGTTTGCTTGGCAATACTGCTGCGAGCTGCTCGTATCCTGAAATAGGCGTATGAGCGGAATTATACTCTATGAATATAATAGACCCTGTTGTACGAAAGAATTGTGGTATCGCTAACGCATTTTATGAGCATTTTTCTAAACCTTGGTAAAGTAAATTTTGCATGAATTTTTCGTCGCCTGTTTTGGGGGGTATCCTTTGTTTTGTTTTAACCTCCATTTCACCATCAAAAAGCATCATCATATCTTCACCATATTTAATACGTACAATAACACCATACTAAAACGCAATACCAATTGATTATATTCTCTTTTTGGACAAAACATGTAGTATGTTTTATGAAAATATTTTCAATTTTCGTTTACATTTTTGTTAACCATTTAGAAAATGAAAATATAAACTTTTCTCTTCATATTTAAAACTAAAATTTCAATTTAGAAGAGGGATAGCGAAAGGTGAAATGAATATTTAAGTCAGAAATTGTGAAGTAAATATACGATATTGATGCAAATAAAGTTATTTTTGAGCTTTTATTTTCATAACTAGTCTTAGAAATGAAATGATAAAGTTCAGTCACAAAAAATAAAGATACGCATTTTGTTGTATTGGTTCAAAATAGTAATATCCTCTTAAGCATCCCACTAGCTACAATAAAATGCATGATTATTACTCAAGAAAACACGAAATGTGATTTGCCCCAAGCATAGTGATCTAAAATAACGAAGAATGTCCGACTTTAGAAGACTGTATTCAGTCGTATCTATGACGTGCATAATATTGTTTAATCATCCTTGTCTGAAGCAGAATCAATTATATCAGTAACGCCTTGAATATTTTCATGTAGTTCACCAGCTATGCAGATGCATGCTTCCGTACATGCAAGATTATTGGTTTCAAACTAACACAAATCAACGCGTTTGCAGGCTGACGTTTTACATCCGCAGGACGCTAGTTCGACAAGTCCTCTAGGAGTAGGTTCCTTTGACATCAAAAGGGGGATAAGCTGCCCGTCATCAATCTTCCATCCGTGACCCTCAGGAGATGGCATGTTCTGCTGTGCCTCCAATGATCTTTTCCAGGTTAACGATTGAAAGTTGACCCTTTTCAGATGATATTTCAAACTGAGATATAAGAGGGAAATTTTCATTCCTTTGTCCCTTTTGACAGATTATCCAGTAACGTGTGCTGTCACCTGAGGTGTCTACTTTCTTGTCATTGTCCAATGCACAACCAAGCTTCTCGCATTTCATCATAATATCTGTGGACAATTCAATTCTCCGAGTTGAGACAAAGTTTTCTGGTAGTCTGCTGACGCTCTTAACATTTTTAGGTACTCTTCGTCATCACCATATGGGAATAAGAGTGAATTTGTCAGAAGCTCTGATGAAAACACCCCCAGGAGCCCATCACATCGGATTCATCTTTCTTCCCTCTTTCAGATCCTGACTCTTTGTGTGAACCAACCCTTTCGTCATCCACAAGCCCGTACATTTTCTTTGTAGTAGTTGTGATGGCTGCCCTTTCGTGATTCGCTATAATCACCTCTCTAAAGCACCAGGACGTTGAGTAATGCCTATTATGCCTCCTTGTTTCTTTTAATCTGACTAAACCTGACTGAAGAAGTGCAGTGAACAACTGACAGCATGAGTATCATTCTTGAACTCTCTGTGTACAGCTGGACGAGTGCTTGGAAGTTTATGCATCTCTGTTAGCTATATAGGTAGACATCTTCAGTAATTGGTTCTGTCCCTTGAGAAGAAATAAGGTACCATTTCAGTTGTAGAAGACAAATGAAATTGCCAATTCTCTCCCCCACCCTCTATTCCTCTCGCCTTGAATAAATTCGAGCAACAACTGTACCATCTCTGTGTATGTGTCCCAGATTTCAAGGAGCGTTGCTATAATGTTTAAACTTAGAAATGTAGTCCCTAAACAAGTTTTATTGACTCTTTATCATACTCTTGTTCTTCCTTATATAACATACTGCACCCTTGTTTGGGGAAACTCCGCTAAAAACGCATTAAATGGTAGCTTTGTCATCCAAAAACGAGCAATAAGGTTATTTTATCTGATGCTGATTTCCTTGATCACTCTAGTGCCTTATTTAAAGAGCTAAACCTACTAAAGCTCAACGATATAACCAAACTGGCACATTTTATTTTTATTTACGAGTGTAAGAACAAAATCATTAATTTGCAATGGGTAAAATAGATATTTTGTAACTCATCAAGAAATCCACTCGTATCAGACCAGAAATAGATCAAAGCTCGTTATACCTCAATTTAGATTGTCTTCATCTCAAAAACTACCCATTTTCATTGGATTGAAACTATGGAATGACTTGCATACCGATATAAAAAATATTGTGAATGTAAATTTGTTTAAAACCAAGTTGAAATCCCGATTAATAATGGCATACTAACAAAAATCTAGGATTAATGTCCACTAATATTGTTTAATATTGTCCATTAATATTGTTTAATATTGTAATACATGTTTTAACTATTAATAATACTTATTTACTTACTTATTTATTTATTATTATTAATTTATAACAACTAGCTGCTAATTTTTAATAAGAGTCCAGTAAAACCTAAAGCTTAACGGCCAAATTAAATAAAATAAATAGTCGAGCTTCACAATTATTCATGTCATTGTAAATTGAAAAAAGTTATTTATTTTATTATTATTAATAAAGGTTATTCTATTCTATCTATAGACTGCAAACAACTTAGACCTCAGTTTTCTTTTGCTTTTGAAAGTTGAGAATGGAATTTGCAGGTTTTCTATTTTGTCACATAGCTTTGTGGAGTTTGCATGCAGAATTTCTTCGTTCTTGGCGCTGTCTGCACAGTCTTGAACAAGCCTATACAATTCCTGCTTCTGTTTAGCGTCGAGTATATCGGTGGAATTTTCATCACCAATTTTTATGAGTAACCTTCTGGAAAAACATACACAAAGACCAGTCAGTGTTTGATATGAGTGACCTTGAAGATCTTGATGTTGTGAATTCATCCTCTTTTCTACTTTCGTCATTCATAGGAACTAGAGATAGGGTCATGGGTCGCTTAGCGTGAACTTGTGTATTTGGTATAACAATTTCTGTGTCAAACAATGCATAGTTTGGTGGGATTATCTAAATCTTGTCTTAGTCTTGTGTACACTTCATCTTCTCTGATTTGTAGTCTCGGTAAATTTTGATATGCCAGTTTCAGATGATCTGCTTACAGTCTCATTGGTGTCTGCTTGACATATTAAGCACTTATTCCAGTCTGTTCTCTTTGTTCGTTTGTCAGTTAAGAGATGAAAAGCGGCCTTCTCGTCACATTCCTCAGTGTCCATTTTTATCTGAAACATTTAAATAAATATATTATTATTAATTTGTATGTGTAAATATGTAAATATTGGATATGCAATAAAAATTCGTTATCTATATATATTAGTGGATTGTTCATACGTCATACATGTAACAAATATGATGGAGATGGACAGGGGCGGACTGATAGCAACCTGGGCCCTCGGGCATAATGAGGTCCTGGACCTCTTAAAATCCAATTTTTTTCATATTACAGTTCGATTAGACACTTGACCCAATTGTGAACACTCTCACTGTTTTATGATGACTGCGGGCCGGGGCCGCCGGGCCCCCTAATGGCCCGGGCTCTCGGTCCATGCCCAATTGCCCGACCACTCAGTCCACCCCTGGAGATGGATGAACTATTAAAGGAGTTATGAAGTATTAATTAAACCCTACCTCTTTAATACAATGCTCTCCTTTGACACCGTTAGTATGTAATACAAAACCTCTTGGACAAAATTATCTATACCACAGCTCTTTAGTACAACAAGGTTGAAATAGTTCTTAAGACAGCTACGAAGCATGTTCAAGTGTCAAACCTTTTCAATACAATGTCTGTTGTTTGTGGTAAAATATAATAAATAATTTTGTTCATCTGGTCAGCCCACGCTTGTACAAAATTTTATACTCTTTTGTGAAATAGAGGAAAAGCAAGTCAGTCCATAAATTTACAAAAATACCACAGCCACAAAAATGTTGAGCTTCACATCCAAAGCCAGTGAGATCAAATTTGTGAAGCTGCACTTAAAATGTAAGTAGTTTGTGAGCTTAAAGGAAATATTAAGTTCTCACTAGCTTAAAAACTTGTTTCAAAGGTAGCGCTAATTTTGTGCAAAATTTGTATTTAAAACAAAATGGCGTTGCCTACATAAACCATGGACTAGTCTGAAAAATGCAAAGAGACAAATCTTTTTTGTGTGCATAATAATCTATACTATAAAAAGGGAGTCCTGTCCGTCCGTCCGTCACCGTGTATTTACTATTAAGCGATTCGGAACATAAAAATAAATGCGCTTTGCTTTGTTGCAACTTTTTACTGACTAACGCCTTAAGATTTTCATTGCTTGATACATTGGGTTCGGATGTGAAACTTAAAATTTTAATTGCTGCGTTCTTTTCTATAGTTTTGTTTGCTGAGTAATTGGGCCACCAATTACTGAGGGTTCAATTATTCAGTCATTAAAACTATAGAAAAGAACGCAGCAATGAAAATCTTAAGATTCGCATCTTAAACCCATTGTATCAAGATTTGTGAAGCTTAAGATTTTCATTGTTACCTTCTTTTCTATAGTTTTATTGGCCGAATAATTGACTCTCCAGTAACTGGGGGGGAGCTGCATGCCCCCTAATTACTGAGACCGAAGGCCCTATCAACGCAGGTCTAGCTAAATGGGCTCGTAGGGCCCACTTTTGTTAGTAAACCTTAAAAAGAACAGGACAAGAATAACACAAAAAATTAACATTTAAAATATACATACTGAAACCAATGCGAAAGAGTACATATATATACACACAAATCTCTTTCATTTGGGGTGAAAAAAGTCTATTTGCCTAAACATTGCCTTGGAACTTATACAATATGGTGTAAGTAGAGCCCAAAGTGGTCAAGTGGTAAGTACAGTCACTAGCAATATTTTGAGATACAGTTTTGCCAGAAATTACAGAAACTTAATTTTTAAACAGCAAAAAATCAAATTCTTTTTCACCCCATAAACAGGGGTGTGTGTGTGTGTGTATATATAATATATATATAAATATATATATATATATATATATATATATATATATATATATATATATATATATATATATATACATATACACACAATCTTGTGTATATGTGTATAATATTGTGTATATTGGGTTTTTATTTTATTTTATTTTAGTCGAGAGCACTACTTTTTTTTTTGCATGGTGACGGAACACCATGATTCCTGATGACATCCATGTAGTGTGCTGCTGATTCTTCCTCATCAAAGTAGAAGAAGCCTTTACCCCTAGACTTATGCTCCAATTTTGGTTGGCTGTGCCCACACAGAAAGCGAGAAATCTCAACCACATCAATGTCGTCTTCATTTGGCCAGTCCCACCGTTGATTTTTGGGAGTGCCAGACAGGTGCATGGACTTCATGAACATCATTTCTGCTTTAACATTCTCACTCTCAACATCATTGCTAAAGAGTTTTAAAACCTTTCCCTAATAATACTTTGCAGGCTTCTCCCAGCGTACAGCATAAAACTCTCCAACTTTGACATGATCTGGTTGGGGCAAAAGTTTGGAGATCTTTCTTCGGCTCAGGGGCGCTTTTCATAGTCTTACCAAAGTTCTCCTCATCGATATCAGACAGTTCCTCGTCGCTGCTGATAGAAGTCTCAGTTTCTGTGGTTGATTCTTCGTGAGGAAGAGGTAGTTTCCTCTTCACTGGAGCTTTGCCTTCTTTCTGCTGTTGTTTAAACTCGGCATCGGTCAGGATGGCACCATGCATAGAAATCCGTTTCCTCTTAGTTGGCTGAGATGCTGTGCTAGTAGGTCGGCCATGGGACTTTATCACCGCCTCAAATGAAGTCTCATCCTTCTGAGAGACAAGGCTCACTACGTACCGCATGCCTTCAGGCGCAAATTCTTGCTGCTTCTTAATTAACTGTGATGGAGTCCCTTTAGCTTCCTCGCTTCCTCCCGGTCCTGCTGCAGCAGAAGGTGTACTAGGTGTGGCTTGTTCAACAGGTGTGCTGTGTGTGGCTTGTTCGATAGAAGGTGTGCTGGGTGTGACAAAAGATGTGCTAGGCTGTGGATCTTCTTCAGCCACTTGACAATTTTTCCATGTGGAGCTCAGCAGTGGTTCACCATTGTCTTGTTTTGGTTTGCCAGCCTCAACCCAATGCTTGTACGTTTGTATTTTTACCTTATCTAACTGACCTCCTTTTTTGAGAGTTAATCTGTGGCATTTCATGAAGTTAGAAACCCACTCATAACGTGGCTTATTGTCTCTGAAAAGGTTGTTCATTTCATTGGCATTCAGGTAATCGCTGACAATCTCTTTAAAGCTCTTCAAAGGTTGGTCCAAAACGACACTCTGCCATGCGCCTAACATAACCGGCTAGCTTCTTTTCACTTTCAAGAGACAATTTCAGTGGTTCGCCTCTTTTGCCCATGATGAGTTTGCTTTTGTGTGCCAAGCATCACTTTCGAAGCATTGTCACAGAGAGGTGATACTTCCGAGCTGTAGATCTAACGGATGCTCCACCTTCTACGTCTTTTATGGCTCGTTCAACAGAACCCTCTGTCCAGAGCTTAGGTCGTGGAACATAGGTACGAGGCATACTGTACCACTAAAACTTTAAATCAATGCAAGAAAATCTAGAAAAGAAAGAAACAATCAATATGACACAAAACTAACAAAAATACACACATGAAATACAACAAAATAAACACTAGAAATGATGGGGGGGGGGGGGGGGACATGTTAGGGTGAAAAAAAACATATGTTGTTATTCACCCCCAAAGCACTAAAATCGGTGGGGTGAAAAAAACATAGCGATATCTCTGCTATTATACTGTTTCTTTTTGAATGTAACTAGTATGGTGGTGTAAACTAAATGCATACACGAGCATCCCCCAAAAAACTGAGAATTGTACACTGAAACCATTTATAGATTATAGGCACTTTCTGGAAACGGCTGAAAAGTTGGAGGGCAGTCTTTTTGCAAACAAAATATCAAATAGGCTCCCTAGCTTCAAAATTATACGCTTCAAAACTATTCTCAGATTTTTTTTAGGGCTGTGCCCTTGGGATCTAGATCATATGAAAAATCCAGAAAAAAGTACAGGGGGGGGGGGGCCACTCAGCCCCCTGTTTCTTTTTACCCCAATTACCCCCCCCAGTTTATTTTCACCCCAAGTGACTGTATTCCTTAACGTCTTATGGCCGAGTGGGTAGCGTAGCGGCCCGCAAAATTCGAATCTTGAGTGGCATTGGTTTGAATCTCACCGAGGTAAGGTAAATTTATTTCTGATGTACAGTATTTAATCTTAAAACTTAAGGTGCTGTTAATATGTTGTTTCTGATTAACAAAATTGATACGCATGCAATTACATTCTTTTTATGAAAATAACTGAAATGGCATTTAATTGACATTTCCTCTAATGGCATTTAATTGGCATTTCCCACCCACTTCGATTAAATTATTTTGAAGGAATCACTTCCCCAAAAAGTATTTCATCAAGCATCGAAATTTGATGAAAATACTGTCATTACCTGATGGCATTTGTTCGATGAAAGAATGTCCCACATCTTGATGAAAATTCTTGTCTCACTGAACATGTTGAAAGATACCCTAAATATATTTTTTTTAACTTTGAATTTTCAACACCAATTTTTTGTCTTGTTCTTTTTTAAGATTTTCCTTTTTTGCAGGATGCATTTTTTAGACTAGTTATCATATATCCTTTTTCTCTTCATTTTGAGTTAATCGAATGCAGAGGTATTATTGGATTCGTTTGGAGTCTTTGTATTGTTTTCACTTTTGTAAGTAAGTTTTTTCATTACTTAATATTAATAAACATTTATAGAATTTTATTTGATATCAAAGCTGCAGAGTTAATACCATATTAACTTCACTCCCTTCTTGCTTATCGTGTAAAGAGATTATTATTATTATTATTATTATTATTATTATTATTAGTAGTAGTATTGTTGTTGTTGTTGTTTTCAGTTTTACAAGTTTTGTAATAGGTTTGGTTTTTATGAGGAACTACTTAAAGATTAGCTACAATGGTAGTTCTAAATCAACATTTTGAATCAACATTTAATCCGCACACACCGAAAAGGAGGATGCGAAAATCTTTCGAATTTCGCACTCATTTCGACCTTTCTTCGAGAAAGGAAGACCGTAAGGAAGATAGCAACCTCCAGGTATAAATATTCCTTAAGCTGATTACGCCCTATTACATTTGGTATACCTTTGGTTAGCTTCCGCCCGAATTGCTCATTCTGACGAAGGTCAAGCTTTTCACTCCGCCTTAGACCTACAGTTTAACTTGGAATCCGAACACGCCCCACCAGCAGCCTAGCGTCTTAACCACTAGGCCACCCAGGGTACCCAGGGTAGCCTATTCCAGTATTATATTATAGTTTTCATACGATATAGCAGAGGTGTGTGAAACATATAAGGCCCACAGCCGGACCCAACTCGAAGAACAATTTCATTCATCTACGAATAGAAAACAAAAAAAATTTAAAAATCTTTAAAATGTCTTGTATTTCTTTTCATTGCGACAACAGAACGCTGTTCAGTTTTGCGCGAACGCATAGTGACAGTCTTACTCCCAGGTGGAGACGGGCAGTTACATGAAAGATTAAACTTAATATTGTAAATCTTTTAAAAATAGTGTATTACTAAATGTTGCAAAAATAAAAATTATGATCAGCATTCATTTATAGGGGTGTCCAGGTTTGTGCTTGGAAAAACGGGACAGGAGCGGATCTATGCCCTATATCCTATAGGCTTATTTTGAAAACACTTTTTTAACAGAGTAAATGAATACTAAATATAATAACACACACCTCAGTCTTTTTTTTGGTCCGAAAACTTTTTACTAAAGACCGAGACAGCTCTCTGAAAACCGGGACATGTCCCCAAAAATCGGAACGTATGGACAGTGGACACCCTATTCATTTATTTTAAATTAAATTTGGTTCAGTGGAAATTTACTGTTTAATGTTAGGAATGTAACATTTTATATACATATATTTTTAATATCTTTCATTTGGAAAGCTTTAATCAGAACTTTTTTCATGATTCAATGTTGAAAATTAAGTATTTTTAACTATACATTTTTATAAGTTACTTTGAAAACTATCTACTAAAATTCGGATTTGGAATACAGGAAACATACGAAAACTAATCATTTAGATCAGAAGTCACCAATAGGTAGACGGCCGACAGATATTATACGGACCGTCGGAAAAGAAAAATACATACAATGATTTAAAAAAAAAAAAAAAGCAACAATTTGTCCAGTATTCAGATCAAGAGACAAATCACCACCTAATTACTTATATCTATTTTACCTACATTAGGGAATATGATAATAAAAACCACTCTAATAGACAGTTTATTTCCACAACAGTTTCGATGCCCACTGGCATCCTCTTCGGGTGGATACAGAAAAACGAATGAACCAAAAACAAGAGGGAAAACAGTCCAGGGACCATTAACCCTTTACTGCCCAAAAGGACAAATTTGTAACCTTTCAAATACACGCATTCATAACTTAACCCTACAAAATATTTGGGCAGTAAAGGGTTAAGAAATTCGCACCTAGGTTAGATCCCGTTCTCCCGACACTGGAAGGGCATTTTTATTAAAGGGTCCCGCTTATAAGTACATTCGCACAAATTTAAAACTATCTTCTTGTTCTATACATACAGATTCCATTATTTTTTTTACATAATTATTACATTTATTATTAAATTTATTGCATTTAATATTGCATTATTATTTATTACAGAAATTATAAATTTATTATAACATTGATTATTTATTACATTGTTCTTTATTATACAGAAATTATAAACCGAAAAACGAATGAAAAAGGCGAGAAGGAAACAATCCAGAGACCATTAAGAAATTCGCACCTAGGCTAGATCCTGTCCCCCCGACCCCAGAAGGGCATTTTTATTAAAGGGTCCCGCTTATAAGTACATTCGCACAAATTTAAACTATCTTCTTGTTCTATACATACAGATTCTATTATTTTGACATAATTATTGCATTTATTATTGCATTTACATTTTTTAACATTTATTATTATTATTACCTTTACACTAATTATTACATTTATTTTATTACCCTTATTATTACATTTATTGCATTTATATTTATTTCCACATTTATTACTTCCATTATTACATTTACATTTATTTTTATTATTCCATTTACATTTTACCCGAAAAAAAACAAAAAAAAACAATGAACCAAAAGCGAGTAAGGAAACAATCGAGAGACCTTTAAGAAATTCACACTTA
The DNA here is from genome assembly GCA_023014485.1 of Bathynomus jamesi. Taxonomy (NCBI): domain Eukaryota; kingdom Metazoa; phylum Arthropoda; class Malacostraca; order Isopoda; family Cirolanidae; genus Bathynomus; species Bathynomus jamesi. Next base: position 598,816 of record JAJOZX010000149.1, read on the forward strand.
GGTTAGAACCCGTTTACCCGACTCCGTAAGTGATTTTTTGACCAAGAATCTCATTAAAGGGTCCAACTTATAAGTACCTTCGCATAAATTAAAATTATCTTCTTGTTCTATACATACAGATTCTATTATTTTTCTTTTGACGTAATTATTACATTTACAAAGTACCTTACTTGATTCCCAATCTATAGCATGATTATTCTGACTGGCGTGATAAAAAATGGCATTATTAGTATTACAACTTCTGAAGGCATATTTGTGTTCTTTAATACAGGTTTCAATATTTCTTCCAGTTTCTCCTACGTATACTAAATCACAACTTTTACAGGAAATGCTGTAGACACAGGCTTGTTCCTGTTTTGCAACGTTATTCCTAACCAATTTACTTTTCACGGTAGACGAATATTTGAACGCCAAAGCAAACTTAAAATCTTTCGTCAACGGTTTTACTCTTTCTAAGCCGGCAGTGTAAGGCAAACTCACATATTGTTTTTGGTTAACTGAAGGTCCCCGAGGGGCATAAAAAGATGTTCTGGCTTTAAAATACGCCTTTCTGATAAACCACTCAGGATATTTTAAATCCTTAAAAATGTTCCAAATCTTTGAATTTTCCGGGTCCAGCAAATGTGGGCTACAAATCCTGAGTGCTCTTAGAAACATGGAAGAAATAATTGAACTTTTAACCCCTTCATCATGATATGAAAAATAATTAATGAATGTACGAATTACAATGAGTAGGTTTTCTATAGACCGTGACTGAAAGAAAGTATCAAAGTTGTTCCAGTGGTCAGGCCAAAATGAGAAAATATCATCCACATAACGAAACCAAATTAGATTCCTGGGACATATTGTTTGCAACAATTCCGACTCATAATATTCCATGTATAATGTACTCAGTATTGGGGATAAAGGGGACCACATTCCCATACCAAAACGTTGCAAATAAAATTCTTCACCGAAGGAGAAGGCATTATTGGTGACACAGAGCTTTATCAGTTCTAAAAATACAGATGTGGGCGTGCCTAGTTCTACGTTACATGTTGGCAATTTTCTATCTAAAAAAACTAAGTACACCATCAATGGGAACTTTCGTAAACAAGGACTCAACCAGAAAATCTTTTTATGCCTCTCGGGAACATTCAGTTAACCAAAAACAATATGTGAGTTTGCCTTACATTGCCGGCTTAAAAAGAGTAAAACCGTTGACGAAAGATTTTAAGTTTGCTTCGGCGTTCAAATATTCGTCTACCGTAAAAAGTAAATTGGTTAGGAATAACATTGCAAAACAGGAACAAGCCTGTGTCTCCAGCATTCCCTACAAAAGTTGTGATTTAGTATACGTAGGAGAAACTGGAAGAAATATTGAAACCCGTATTAAAGAACACAAATATGCCTTTAGAAGTTGTAATACTAATAATGCCATTTTTTATCACGCCAGCCAAAATAATCATGCTATACTTAGGGTTGCCAACCGTCCTTTTTTGAAAAGGACAGTCCTTTTTTGTAGATTTTTGTCCTTGTCCTTTCTTGAGTTCGGAAAGGACGCCATTTGTCCTTTTCTGATAACAATCTTGTTCCAAACAACAGTTTTGTAACAAAACTTTTGTTTAAAAGGAAATAATTATAAAGTCTTAAGTCGAGTAACATTTTATAAGTTTATCTATTTCTGGAACATCTGCATATTGCGAAAGAATTTTCAGTGTGATGAACGCTAAATGGCGTGATGATAGAAACCGATGTTCGGTTGAACTAGTAAAAAGTGAGCTTTTTGTTTATTTCAATTTAAAGGATAATTGTTTGGTTTTGCGGAAAAAATAAAAAATGATACTCTTTTACTGAAGTCTGCAAAATTCAAGAAAAGTATAAATTTAAAAATAAATAAATATCAAGTTACCATAAATTTTGTTAATGCATGACTCAATGGGTCAATATCTGTATATCAATAAAAATATTTCCTTTAAAAAAATATGCAATAAAAAAGCATGCAGTATAAATTGTAATAAATTATAAATAAAATTTTACTTCTTTCCCTGACCCTGTAGACAATATATTGGAATTGATGTTCTTGTCCTTTATTCAAACTTCATGGAGTTGGCAACCCTAGTACTGTAGATTGGGAATTAAGTAAGGTACTTTGTAAATGTAATAATTATGTCAAAAGAAAAATAATAGAATCTGTATGTATAGAACAAGAAGATAATTTTAATTTGTGCGAAGGTACTTATAAGTTGGACTCTTTAATGAGATTCGGAGTCGGGTAAACGGGTTCTAACCTAAGTGTGAATTTCTTAAAGGTCTCTCGATTGTTTCCTTACTCGCTTTTGGTTCATTATTTTTATTTTTTTTATTTTCGGTAAAATGTAAATGGAATAATAAACATAAATGTAAATGTAATAATGGAAGTAATAAATGTGGAAATAAATATAAATGCAATAAATGTAATAATAAAGGTAATAAAATAAATGTAATAATTAGTGTAAAGGTAATAATAATAAATGTTAAAAAATGTAAATGCAATAATAAATGCAGTAATTATGTAAAAATAATAGAATCTGTATGTATAGAACAAGAAGATAGTTTAAATTTGTGCGAATGTACTTATAAGCGGGACACTTTAATAAAAATGCCCTTCCGAGGTCGGAATGAACAGGATCTAGCCTAGGTGCGAATTTCTTAATGGTCTCTGGATTGTTTCCTTCTCGCCTTTTTCATTCGTTTTTCGGTTTATAATTTCTGTATAATAAACAACAATGTAATAATCAATGTAATAATAAATTTATAATTTCTGTAATAAATAATAATGCAATATTAAATGCAATAAATTTAATAATAAATGTAATAATTATGTAAAAAAAATAATAGAATCTGTATGTATAGAACAAGAAGATAGTTTTAAATTTGTGCAAATGTACTTATAAGCGGGTCCCTTTAATAAAAATGTCCTTCCAGTGTCGGGAGAACGGGATCTAACCTAGGTGCGAATTTCTTAATGGTCCCTGGACTGTTTTCCCTCTTGTTTTTGGCTCATTCGTTTTTCTGTATCCACCCGAAGAGGATGCCAGTGGGCATCGAAACTGTTGTGGAAATTAACTGTCTATTAGAGTGGGTTTTTATTATCATATTTTGACCTTCACGTAGAAAAAAGTGAAGTTTTTTGTATTTACATTAGGGAAGATATTTGAAAAAGTTCTGTATAAGCAAGTTTCAAAAAATAGTCTTATATCTAATAGTCTTATATCTAAATAGTCTTATATCTAATAGTCTTATATCTAAATAGTCCTATATCTAAGTGTCATATGCTTTATGGGATTATTTGACAATTTTTTTTTTTAGATGGTGCAGAACGCAGGTTATTCACAGTAAGTTAAAAGGAAGGAAGACTTAAAGGAACACCTGAAGATCCATCACCCTAGCCTTTTTTAGTTAGCTTTATAAGGCTAACTAATGAAAATATCACGACTTAACCTAACCAATCGTTAGGTCAACTGTACGCCCTTGACGATTGGTTAGGTTAGGTCGTGATATTTTCGTTAGTAGGCCTTATAAAGCTAACTAAAAAAGGCTGGGGTGACGGATCTTCAAATGATCCGACTTAAATTATGTACAAAATACGTTAGTTGTATACAAATTATGCCGTATGGGATAGCATAAAAAACTGGACGTATAATGGACATATTTAAATTTAACATAGATTTGAACTAAGCTTCCACCGTCTTTTCCTAGGTATGCAAGTTCTGTGTGTGTATATATACTTATAATAATAATGTTAAGTAACCTTGATTTTCAACAAACGTCAATATTCAGTACCTTGACATTACACAAAGACTTTTATGACTACAGAGGGACAAAATTAATTAATTATCTTAATTATAATTGGTGTGTAGAGCGGAGGGAACGGGGGAAGGTTGGAATGGAGATAGGTGACGGAATAGAGATATTATGGTTTGTAAGATTTGATGACTATCTTTCAATTTTTCTGGAAGCTTTTCATAGCGTTACATTTTTTTTCGGGCCGGGGGAGGTCTTTTGATCGAGGTTGTTCCAAAAGTTGGGTTCAGTGGAGCATAAAGCTTTACAATAGTTATACAGTCTAGAGTGTAGTTCAGTCTTCTGTTCTCTTGCTGATAGATCTCTTCAAAGGTTTCTATACATTCTCCATGGCATACTCAAAACTAAATTCTCTCATTTTGACATAAGGATATTACATTAATTTGATTCAAATCATATAATTATGTCCAACAGAAGTCAATACATCAATCAAAATAAAATTATTACTCCCAAAATAAAAATTAAACACGAGGTTCCACAAAGAAACATTATGGGTCCCTTATTATTTTTTATCTATGTAACTTTCCTAACTCTCACAATGGAAGAGGCTTTCAGAATGCGGATGATACGCCATTTACTCTAAGTGTTACTAGACGTCTGGTTATATATATCATATGAAACGTCTACTTGACATCTCATTATGAACTTAGCTTTCTGAAATGAATAATAGCTATTTTGAAGTATTTAATAGATATTTTGGATCACCTGAAGATCAGGGCCCCCAGCCTTCTCTAGTTAGCCTTATAAGGTTAACTAACGAAAATATCACGACCTAACCTACCAATCGTTAGGTCAAATGTACGCCCTTGACGATTGGTTAGGTTAGGTCGTAATATTTTCGTTAGTTAGCCTTATAAAGCTAACTAAGGAAGGCTGGGGGCCCTGATCTTCAGGTGATCCGATATTTTAAATATCTGAAAACTGTGCTAAATGTTTCAGATATATAAATGAGTAGAAATTAAACGGTACTTGTGGGTTATCTGTCGCCGCTTTTTAATATACCTATTGGTTATCTGTTTCCACTTTTTACTTGTGGGTCATTTATTTTTTAGTTAGGTTAGGTTAGGTTAGGTTAGTGTGTGGTTAGGTTAGGTTAGGTTAGGTTAGGTAGGTTAGCCAACCTAGAGCAAACCAAGATCGGCGGCGAAGGAATAGTGGTTGAGATCGATGAGAGCCTGTTCACGAGGCGTAAAAACAATGCCGGACGCATTTTACCACAACAATGGATGTTCGGAGGAATTTGCCGTGAAACAAACGACTGCTTCATCGTTCAAGTTCCCAACCGCTCTGCTGCAACTCTCTTGGCTGCCATTGTGGAAAACATCGCCGAAGGTTCCATTATCTACTCCGACAGCTGGCGAGGATATAAGACCACCGACCTCCAGGAGGCTGGCTTCCAACATTTCAAGGTTAATCATCGATACAATTTCGTTGATGCAGATACCGGAGTCCACACTCAAAATATCGAACGCTTGTGGGGATCAGCAAAGTGGAGGAACAAGCGTCACCGAGGAACGGCCCGACACCATCTTAAGACCTACCTGGCCGAGTTCATGTGGAGGAGCAAACTACCCGCTAGTGTCGACCCATTCGACGGCATCCTGGAGGCCATCGCCGCGTTCATGCCACCCGAATAATATGATTAATGTTTGTTATTTTGAGAAATAAAAATAATTTAAGAAAAAAATAGTATATTTTTGTAAAAATGGCAACATGATAACACACATCTGTATTTGTGAAAAAGTTGGAAAATTAAATTAAAAAGTGGCGACAGATAACCCACAAGTACCAATTAAACATTTCATATGTATATTAAGTTAGTTTTCTATTCTCTGCACCAAGACGCATGGGCAATAATGGGCATTGTAGTTAAAAATATTTTGAAATTGTGACGCAGTTTATTTAGTGTTTGTACATTTATCGATTTATTCCATGTAGGTCTTACGAGTGTCTTTCATGCATTTATTAATTTGGTACTTTCCTGTTATCCCGGACCCAAGACTTTTTGCCAATTGCCAGACTTCAATTTTGACAGAATATTTTCGTTAAAACTAATGAAATTATCACAACTTAACCTAACCTTACCAACTAATTAGGTTAATTGAATGCCCAGTTAGGTAAACTGTACGCCCTTGATAATTGGTTAGGTTAAGTCGTGATATTTTCGTCATTTTTAACGAAAATATTCTGTGTCAAAATTGAAGTCTGGCAACTGGCAAAAAGTCTGGGGACCGGGATAACACGAAAGTACCATTAATTTTATTTATTTGGCTAGGCCTTGGCTAGTAAAGTTTTTCAAGATTAAGTCTTTTAAGATGAAAGTTTCAAGATTAAGTCTTTCAAGATTAAGTCTTTCAAGATGAAAGTCTTTCAAGATGTAAGTCTTTCAAGATTAAGTCTTTCAAGATGAAAGTCTTTCAAGATGAAAGTCTTTCAAGATGTAAGTCTTTCAAGATGTAAGTCTTTCAAGATTAAGTCTTTCAAGATTAAGTCTTTCAAGATTAAGTCTTTCAAGATGAAAGTCTTTCAAGATGAAAGTCTTTCAAGATGAAAGTCTTTCAAGATGAAAGTCTTTCAAGATGTAAGTCTTTCAAGATGTAAGTCTTTCAAGATGAAAGTCTTTCAAGATTAAGTCCTTCAAGATTAAGTCTTTCAAGATGTAAGTCTTTCAAGATTAATTCTTTCAAAATTAAGTCTTTCAAGATGTAAGTCTTTCAAGATGTAAGTCTTTCAAGATTAAGTCTTTCAAGATGAAAGTCTTTCAAGATAAAGTCTTTCAAGATGAAAGTCTTTCAAGATTAATTCTTTCAAAATTAAGTCTTTCAAGATGAAAGTCTTTCAAGATGAAAGTCTTTCAAGATTAAGTCTTTCAAGATGAAAGTCTTTCAAGATGAAAGTCTTTCAAGATGAAAGTCTTTCAAGATTAAGTCCTTCAAGATTAAGTCTTTCAAGATGAAAGTCTTTCAAGATGAAAGTCTTTCAAGATTAAGTCTTTCAAGATTAAGTCTTTCAAGATTAAGTCTTTCAAGATGAAAGTCTTTCAAGATGAAAGACTTTCAAGATGAAAGTCTTTCAAGATGAAAGTCTTTCAAGATTAAGTCTTTCAAGATTAAGAACCAGCCTGTGACCCTGACCCTAGCCTTAGACCTAGGCCTCTTGATAAACAGTAGGCCTACCCTAAGTTCAGTCTGTAAGTTAGACAGTCTATACTTGAGAAGAGACAGTGATAAGTAAAGACCGGAAGTTCAGGCACTAAAAAACAGTGAAATAGGCAGGCAAAAAGGCAGAATAAAACATGGAAATAGGCAAAAAAAAGGCATTTATTTTAAAATCGAAATTCATTAAATAACATGAGCTAAAACTATAGGTAAGGCATCTCCATACATTAATAAAATAATGCTAAATAAATCTATGAAGTATAGCTTTATTCATTTGATTGGTTACACGTTACAACAAGCATTTTTTCCAAATTTTCAAACGTTAGATTATGTCTACGATCAGTTAGCAAGTGTTTAAGAAGGGAAAATGATCTTTCAACAACAACTGATGTGATTGGTGCATACTTAAAACATGCTATAATTTCTGAGTTTAGGTTTGAAACGTCTACATCACCATCTCCTTCAAGAACTTTTGCAATGTTCTTGATTTGAGCTAGGTCAGCATTACCTGAAATTACTTTTTCACACTTCTGCTGGACAATTTTACCTGTGGCACCGAAACTTGATTAATTTCCTCAACTACGTTTATAAAAATGCCCAATGCATTTGACCAAGGTTTGGTTTCTTTCTTCCAGTGAAGTTATTGCAAGTGGTAAATTTGAAAAGTTGGCATTAATGAATGCAAGATCATTTTGCAATGACTTCTGCATGAGAGATTTTATAATCTTGATAGAAGATGCATCCTCTTCATCAAAACTTTCTACAATGCTCTGTACTGTGTTGTAATTTTTACAATAGTAAAGTGCGGCATTTATCCAAGTTCCCTATCTTGTCAGTACTGGCTGAGGTGGCAGTGCTAATCCCGGTGCCTTTTCCTTGAAAACCTGGACTCGTGAAGGAGCTTTGAGAAATACCTTCTTTCCATTTGAAATCATCTTGTCAACATCAGAGAATAATCTTCGTACCTTTTCAGAAACTCGGTGGAGTGCATGAGCTAAGCACGTGAGATGTAGCATTCTGGGGAAAAAATTTTAAAGCCCCAGCTGCTTTTTTCATGTATGGAGCTGCATCAGTTATGAAGAGAAGAACATTATTGTGCTTTATTCCTTCAGGCCATAGTAATGCAAGTGATTTGGTAAAAGTCTGAGCAATAGTTGAGCTGTTTGTTTTATCAAGTAGCTCTGATGCTAACAAATAGATTTTTGAGGGTTGGTCACTCTTCATAGTTCCAACTATTACATTGGCAACAAACCTTCCAACAGAATCGGTTGTCTCCTCTATTGAGACTCAAATGTACTTGTTCTTAACTCCATCTCTAATATTTTGAATAACAATCCGATAGATGTCTTCTACATAGGTCTTTCTTAATGACGACTCGCTAGGAATGCGTTCATTTGTGTACTTCTCCAAGAATTTTCTCAGAGACGGATTTTCTAGTTTCCACAAGGGACTGCCAGCATCAACAAATGCTTTGCACAAGTCCATTGAAAATGTGACTTACGGCTGGAGCCAGCAACGTAGTTAGTAAGTAGGCATGACTGCTCTCCTCCAAGCTTCCGTTTGTCAGCGGCACTTTTGTGTTTAGCTGTCTCTATATGTTGGATCACGAAGTATTTCTTCTCTGAATTTACTGCCTTTTCACAAGCTTTACAGAATAATATAGAGCCGTCAGTGGAGAACACACTGCTCCCAAATTGCTGAACATAATCACTTAGTTTCTTAGAAGAAGATGCTTTAACTTTAGACATTATCACACGTACTCACTCATGCAAACAAACAGTGACTGAAAACAAATATGCAGTGCTGCCATATGTACGACATCTGGAGAAGTGGAGTTGCCAATTAATCATTAGAAGTTGCTAAATGTGATAATTTGGTAAAAAAAAAACGAAACTCTTCATTTAAAACAGGTGGAATAGGCAAATTAGGCTCTTCATATCGAAAAAAAGCATTTTCACCCAAAAATGAGTAAAATAGGCAAAAAAAGGCATTTATGGCATTTTGCCTGAACTTCCGGTCTCTAGTGATAAGTTAGAAAGGATGGATCACCTGAAGATCAGGGCCCCCCCGCCTTCTTTAGTTAGCTTTATAAGGCTAACTAACGAAAATATCAAGACTTAACCTAACCAATCGTCAAGGGCGTACAGTTGACCTAACGATTGGTTAGGTTAGGTCGTGATATTTCGTGATATATATATATATATATATATATATATATATATATATATATATAATATATATATATATATATATATATATATATATATATTATATATATATATATAAAGTGACGATTGGTTAGGTTAAGTTGTAATATTTTCGTTAGTTTTACGTTTTATTTGATTAGGTATACGCTGGGAAAGTCGGACAAAGTCTACGAAACGTCACTTTATTTATTATATATATATATCTATATATATATATATATATATATATATATATATATATATATATATATACGATGGTTAGGTTAAGTCGTAATATTTTCGTTAGTTTTAATGTTTTATTTGATTAGGTATACGCGTACAAAGTCGGGGAACGCAAGCTACACTAGGATAATGTAGGGGAACGTAAACTAAACTAGGATAATGTAGGGGAACGCAAACTACACTAGGCACCACAGGAGGGCGTAAACTACACTTGCTCCGACATTTCAAAATTCCCAAATTTGGGACAATGAAACGTCTAACGAAACGTCCACTTCTATTTAGAGTGTTAATCCATTGAGGACCACTGGTAGATTTTTCGGATCACCTGAAGATCAGGGCCCCCAGCCTTCTTTAGTTAGCTATATAAGGCTAACTAACGAAAATATCACGACCTAACCTAACCACTCATCAAGGGCGTACAGTTGACCTAACGATTGGTCAGGTTAGGTCGTGATATTTTCGTTAGTTAGCCTTATTTATAAGGATATTTTCGTTAGTTAGCCTTATAAGGCTAACCAGAGAAGGCTGGGGGCCTTGATCTTCAGGTGATCCGATTTTTCTACCAGCAAAATCCGTTTTTAATTTTTTGGTCCTTAATGGGTTAATAATTAATATACAGCAATACCTCGAATATCGTCGCTAATGTGTTACCAGAAAAGGCGACGATATTGAAAACAACGATGTTCAAGGCATGTAACCTATGGGAAATAAGAGGTTTCGTTCTCAGATTTTCTTTTTGTGTCAAAATCAGGATTTTTGCATTACAAATACACTCGTTTTAACAGCTCACTCACAGGAAAAACATTACTAAGAAACAGTTCAATTCAAACCTTTTATTTATACACTAAAATTTAGAATACGAACGAAAAAATTAAATTGGGAATTATTTTTAAACAAAACATTTATCTTGGGTGGGGGAAACGTGATGCTGCCAGGTGTAAGACGACGAAATAGCAAAACCAAGACTATGATGTTGTAAATTTTAGTCGCAAGCATAGCAACGACGAAAGTGCAAAATGACGATGTTCAAAACAACGATGGTCAAGGTATTACTTTACGGATACAACGCTCTTCCATTCCTTAATGGAATAGTTGTTGTTGTTGTTGTTTAGCCGATCAGCCCACCCTGATCGAGCAAGCCGGCGGCACGCAGGTAACCGATCGCCCTCTCCGGAGTGGACCAGAGGTTCAGCGCACTAGTGATGTTGTGTTGTGTTCGTTGTTGTGCTAGAGCGGTACAGTCTGTCATAATATGTTGAAATGTCTGTGGTGTGTCCTGGCATAGGTGGCAGGTGTCGTCTATGGAGTTGTCTAGTCTGTGTTTATATGTCCGTAAGTTGGGGTGATGTCCACATCGGAATCGTGCTGAGTTAACTCGATCCGATCTGCTCAGGCTGATCTCTGACCTGTTAATGGGTGGCGGCTTCGCACCTAGGACCGCATTCGGACCGAGTCGTGTCAGTGCTTTGTGGGTTAGGTGTGTGTGTATGTGTTTTCTGTACTGTGTGATGTCTGTGGGGCGTGGTATGGAATGGAGTATTTCGTTATAATGTCTCTCTGGTGTTACCTTAATGGTGCGAGGTGTTGGTGCATGATTGTACATGTAGTGGCAAGGGTGTTGTGTGTTAGTTGTCGCTGCTGCCATGAATTGGTTCCCCTCATGTCTAAATGTTCCCTAACTTTCAGTATTTTTGTTTCTGTGTGCAGGTGTTCTATTGGTGTTGTTTGAGTGCATCCTGTAATGATACGAAGTGCGTTGTTTTGTATTGTCTGTAAGGTGTTTATGTGTGTGTTTGAGATAATGGGTGCCCAGCATGGGCTAGCATAGTCCATAACTGAGCGAATATATTGGTTGTATATGAGTGATGTTGTTTCCTGCTGGTGTCCAAAGTTTGTGCCTGTTAGTACCCTAAGCGTGTTAAGTCTTGACGTACAGTTGTTTTTAATGTCCTGAGTGTGGTTTGCAAAAGATAATGATGTGTTGTATGTGACTCCAAGTATTTTGGTCTTGTGAGTGTGTGGAATGTTGATGTTGTTTAGTGTAAGCTGTGGAATTACCTGGTGTTCTTTTGTGTTGCTTGTAAGCAAGGTGATGGTTGATTTTGTGGGCGCTACTTTGAGTCTATTGTGTGTGAGCCAGTCTTGTATACTATTTATGTATGTTTGTAGGTTATTTGTAGCGGTGTCGATGTTGTTGTGGGTGGATGTTAGAGTGATGTCATCTGCATATGATGATAAGGTAAGCTTGTTATCTATGGGTGTTGGAATGTCATGCATGTATAAGTTGAAGAGTGTTGGTGAGAGAACAGAGCCTTGAGGGACCCCTTCGGAAAAGCTTGTTTTTGGATGACTTGCCATTAAATGTGACATGTGAGTATCTTCCTGAAAGATAGTTGCTCAGCCACCTTTTCGTGTTATTGTGCATATTTGTGTTGAGTATTTTGTTTATGAGAGGGAAGCGTGGGATAGCATCAAATGCTTTACTAATGTCTATTGTTGTTAATAGTGTACGTTGAGCTGGTCGTCTGGAGTTGATGCCATCCATGATGTGCTGCGTGAGGTTAGTGAGTAATGTCGTGGTTGAGTGGTGAGGTCTGAATCCATGTTGAGTAGGCGATAGTGGAATGTGTGGGTTGGTGATTTGTAAGATTAGTCTTTCTGTTACTTTGGAAGGTGTGCATAGTAAAGTAATGGTCTATAGGAAGCTGGTTCTGTTGGATTTTTGTTTGGTTTGAGTAGTGTAATAATTTTACCTTGTTTCCATATGTCAGGAATAATACAGTGTTGATATGAATATGTGCTGATATTTGTGAGAGCTAGTATTCCTTGTGGGCCGAAGTGTTTAAGGTGTATGTTAGATATGTTGTCTGGTCCAGTAGCCTTCGAATCTTTAATGTTTTTGATGAACTTGGTGGTCTGGTCTGTATTGAAGGGTGTAATGGTCGTGTCGAGTCTGTAGGTTTTCTTGTGTCTGGCTGTTTGTCTGTCTGCGTGTTTCTGGTTGTTGTCTCTGTTAAGTGACTGAAATGGAATAGTAAATATAGACATCGCGGTAGTCTATGACTGGCTCAGCTATGACTGGCTCAGGACACTAAATTAACAAAAAATAAAACAAAAAATTTGTCGATATTTCATAACAAGCCAGTAATACCAGACTTCACTATTATTATTGACATGCATAAGATATCACGTATTGTCAAGGGTTGTACTTGATGACAAAACTCTCTTTCTGGCAAAGTTCTGTAGCGAAAATGTGAATTTTAAATTCTCGTTTATTCTAAAAATAGTAGTTTCGGATCACCTGAAGATCAGGGCTCCCAGCCTTCTTTAGTTAGCCTTATAAGGCTAACTAACGAAACTATCACGACTTAACCTAACCATTTGTTAGGTCAACTGTACGCCCTGACGATTGGTTAGGTTAAGTCTCGATATTTTCGTTAGTTAGCCTTATAAGGCTAACTAACGAAGGCTGAGGACCCTGATCTTCAGGTGATCCACATTTTCTACCCACAAATATACTTAGAGAGTATTTTTCCATAGTCTATCCACATCTCACATACTACATAACTGCATATGGGACTATGGGAACGTGCAAGTGGCATTATTAATCCTTTAATTCTAAACCAAACGAGAATTAATTATATAAGAAAAATAAACGAAACTCTATTAGAATTTAATGACACATAAAGTACAGATGTCCTCCTTAATGTTCAGTTACAAAACAATATGTTTCGATAATAATTAATCGAAAGTGTCATGAAAAATCACAAACATTAAACAAGATACACGGAGAGTGACCATGTTTCAAAGGCAAATCATTCTCTTCATTGCAGCAAAAATTCTTGTAATTATTTCATGGTGGAATTATGGAATAATCTCTCGAATGAACTAAAATCAATCAATGTTCATTCAACTTTAAAAAGATAATTAAAATCTAATAAATTTTGAAGTTACACACTACAAATATGTAATTAATAGGGACGTTCTTTTTTCAAGTAAGCAACATGGAAATTATAATAATGAGTAATTATAATTATTATTATTATTATTATTATTATTATTATTATCTCATGAAATAAGAATGTGTAATCTTAGCTGAATATCTGTATTTATTGTATATACAAATCTATGCCTGAAACTTACTACGGATAATCTTTTGTCTTTATCTCTCTTTATTCCTATATCTTTTAAATTAAGCCGTTTTTCTCTTCGTCCATAACTCGACTTGACTTAAAGTCACATTCTTTCACTGACTTCGTCATTTGTGGACGAAAAGAACGCGGCAACTTGAGTTTGTGACGTCAAATGCAAAGAAAACTCAGTGAGGCCCACTCTTGGCTAAGCCTATTTCGTAGTTCAAGGTCTAAAGGTATAGCCATTCGTCTGGACACTCATCACAAGGCAGTAGGGTCCTAACTTAGGGTTTCTATTATGAGTCGAAGCCACAAAAAGCCACAATAAGACTGAATAAGGTCTAAACCAGGGGTGAGGAATTTAACTGCTCGCGGACAGTTTGATCACTTAAAATCATACAGTATTTACATCTTAATTATGTCCCAAACTATTTTTAAAGCTGCAATTTTCCCGGTAGAGAGTATCTTAGTTGAAATTTGCCCCCAACACAATAAAGGTTCCCCACCCCTGGTCTAGACTGTAGCCTAGATTTGAGCTCGCCACAGCAACGCTAGCCTAGACTAATATAGAACCAAAATTGCAATGATTGGAGACCAATTCTTTACTTAAGGCTTATAAATGCGTAAAATTGAATCAATCACAGCCTCTAACATCAATAAAATATATTTTCTTTTGTACATGGACCTAAATAATACAACGAATTTTTGAAACAAACAAGATACACGGAGAGTATCTACAGACGACAAATTGTTTGTTTACGAAAAAGTAACTCGAGTTTTCTCTAGCCACCTCCGGAGTCGGTCTGGCAAAACTCAAGTCGAGTCTAATTTGTTCTGACGAAAAGAACGAGGCAACTTGAATTGACTTGACTTGACTTCAAGTCAGCTGGACGAAAAGGAAATTGCTTAACGTAAATACCTCCTTTCTCTGAATTAGCTAATAAAATTCATCAAATACCTCCATTCTGCCAAGAAATCATAAAATTTGCTTGTAAATGGCAGTTCTATGATATGTATAGCATTATATATATATATATATATATATATATTATATATATATATATATAATACAGGGTGTCCCGTAAGTCTGGACCCATAGGAAAAATAATAAAATTACAAAGTAGTCCAAAAATTTATTACATAATCTGTTCAAAGTGTCCGCCGTTGTGTCGCACACATAGTTGAAGACGCAATCTCCACTGCGACAGCACTTTCTGAATCACAGTCGCAGAAATTTCTTGACACGCCTCCACAATGCGTGCTTTAAGGTGGAAAATGTTCTGAAGTTTGACCTCGTACACTTTGGCTTTCAAGTGGCCCCACAAATAAAAATCATAATAAAAAATAATAAAAAATAATAATATAAAATAATAATAATAACATAATAAAAAAATATATTATAAATCCCTATGGGTCCAGACTTACGGGACACCCTGTGTATATATATATATATATATATATATATATATATATATATATACAGGGCGTCCCCAAAAAATATACACACTTTAACAGCTGATAGCTCAATTGATGTTTCTTTCTTTCCAAGTTAAACCCATTAGAATTAATAATGGCAGTCAGACTAAGCTTTGAACAAAGGAAATTCATTCTAAAATGCTACTGGAAGTGTGAAAACGCAGTTGAAGTGCAAAGACAGTTTAGGAGGGAGTTTCAAACAGATCCACCAACGCGACTTACCATCACTCGAATTAGAGATAAGTTTGAAGCCGATGGAATTGTTCAGAATGTCCACAAGAAGCGTTCCGGAAGACCACGGACATCGACAAGCCCCACAAAGCAAAAAAGAGTACTGGAAACGTATCACCAAAGTCCAAGAAAATCTGTGCGGCAAGCGAGTCGTGAGGTAGGAATTTCAGAATCGTCTGTCCAACGCATTTTGAAGCGCTGTCAATGGAAAAGTTACATTCCAAGATTAGTCCATGCTATTAATGAGATGATCCGGACCGAAGAGTGGAGTATTGCGAGTGGTACTTGGCACGATGTGGATGTGGATTGGACGAAGGGGTTTCGTAGAATACCCTCCGCGTTCACCAGACCTCACACCACTAGACTTTTTTTTATGGGGATACTTAAAAGACAAAGTCTACGCTATAAAACCTGCAACAGTCGCTGAATTGAGAGCAGCCATTGAACGAGAATGCACACAAATACCAAACGAAATGTTTCGTGATGTTTGCGATTCCATTGCTTCGCGTTATCAGCAGTGCCTGGACCAGAACGGACGTCAGTTTGAAAACAGGCGTTGACAAAACAATTAAATAATGTCTGTAGATTCTATTACATTTTGAAAATGAAATGTATTTTAATAAACACTGCCTTTATAATTATTTAAAGTGTGTATACATTTTTTTGGGACGCCCTGTAATATATATATATATATATATATATATATATATATATATATACACACACACACGAGTATACTGGCATAATGGCTAGTGGCGTTAGTCCTTTAATAATAAAATAGATTAATTAAATTAATTAATGAGTGCTTGAGGCTTTGGGTCACCATCTGATCTTTCAATCAAAATAATAATAATATCAATAATAAATGTCATAAAAGGATATTAATAAAGTTCATGATTTTCAGTTTAATTAAACGAAGCAAAATATATAATTTTTACCTTGAGTAACATCATAGTGCTTAGTTATTTATTTAGTACAAAAAGTGTATAAATTGCTGAGAATGACGTTAATTACAGTAGAACAAATGCGCATTGGTTAAATTAAATGATTAACAAAAGTAAAATTGCACGACTGAGATGAATTCTGAGGTCTTTAAGTTAATGAATCATTATATCACAGGCCTGCGATGGTTTTGTTGTCCGAAATATTTTATCATTTATATAGTAATGTTTGCACGCTGATTCCGAAAATAATATTCATTTTTCGCCATCACCTACAGATTTTTCACAAAATGTCATATTACATATGTAAGTAATTTTCATTAAAATTGACTCAATTAAATTTTGATTAAAAACTACTGCCTATAAATGCTTCCAGATCAGAAATGACGTCATAGCGTCTTCTAGAACATTCGAGAAACGTACCACTAGTATATAAGTGATTGACAAGCCACGAGACGAGTCAGTCTATCTAGGACGTGCGAGGTTATAGTTCTTTATTATTCAAAGGTGCGCGCTGACTATATTTCTCTTTTGAAATTTGTTTATTTGTCGCTATGGCAACCAGAGGGTGTGTAAATAGCCCAAACATTTTCTGTTATATTTGTGGAAAATTTACTGTGAAAAAACGAAGGCGAGATATTACAGACTTCGTCAAGAAAGCATACTATGCGTACTTCGGAATGAAACTTGGGGATCAAGACAAATCATGGGCTCCACATAAAATTTGCAGTGTTTGTGTTGAACAACTTAGACTGTGGAGTAAAGGTAAAAAGGGTTTCTTACCTTTTGGGATTCCAATGGTCTGGCGTGAGCCTAGAAATCACAGCAATGACTGCTATTTTTGTTCATGTAACGTGCAAGGGTACAATACTAAAAATAAAAAGGAAATTTCTTATCCAAACTTTCAGTCTGCTATAAGACCTGTTGCTCATGGACCTGGTATACCTGTGCCTACCAAACCAAATACTCTTGATATGACTTCATCTGATTCGGTGTCTGATGACGATGGAATCGACGATATTTATTGTTTTCAAACCGAAACATCTGGTGAACCCCCGATTGTTTACACAAAGTTAACTTAATGATTTGGTAACAGATTTGTGTCTCCCGAACGATTCTTTAACAGTGTCTCGGGACTAATACTTAAGCTAGGTGCTGCAGTCTATGACCCAAATGAGTGGAGACTTTTCATTGATTCCTCCAAAAGAAATCTAAAAGGCGTCCTCCTTCACAACGGTAACTTGTATGCATCCGTTCCTGTGGCTCATTCGGTTCACTTGAAGGAAACGTACGAAAATATTGACCTGCTTCTAGCCAAGGTTAAATACAAAGAACACGGTTGGCTACTTTGTGGAGACTTAAAAGTGATTTGTATATTGTTAGGTCAACAACCAGGTTATACGAAGTTTCCATATTTTTTGTGTGAATGGGATAGCCGAGCAAGAACTCAGCACTGGATAAAAAAGGAATGGCCACGCAGAGTCAACCTGACACCTGGTTCTAAAAACAGTCAACGTGAAAGTTTAGTTGACACGAAGAAAGTCCTTTTACCTCCACTTCACATAAAATTGGGGTTGATGAAGCAATTTGTTAAAGCCTTGGACGAAGATGGAGATTGTTTTAAGTATCTGTGTGGTAAATTCCCAACTCTTTCGGAAGCAAAATTGAAATCAGAAAGAATTTTCGTTGGTCCCCAGATTAGAAAACTGACTTTGGATGAACACTTTGAAAGAACAATGAACAATCTTGAAAAAAAAGCGTGGATTGCTTTTAAGGATGTTATCAGCAAATTTTTGGGAAACAACAAGGACCCAAATTACCAAAACATTGTGAACAACATGCTAAATAAGTTCAAAGAGTTAGTTGTAACATGAGCTTAAAATTACATTTCTTACATTCACACTTGGATTACTTCCCTAAGAATCTCGGAGCACTCAGCGAAGAACAAGGAGAACGGTTTCACCAAATCATCAAAGAAATGGAGAAGAGATAGCAGGGAAGGTGGGACATCAGCATGATGGCTGATTACTGCTGGATGTTGAAACGGGATACTCCAGAATTATTACATAAAAGAAAAGGAACAGCGCGTACATTCGAGACTAAAAAGCATAGATCTCACGAGAAAACTCAGGACAAATAAAGATGAATATGTAATTGACGTTAATAGTCTTCTTTCTTTTTAAAGTTATTTGCATTCGTAATTAGGATAACAAAGCGAACTAGGTACCTAATGTAAAATGAAATAAATAGTATTTATTTATGTTGTTGTTTTTTCCCTTCCAGTTTGCAGAAAATCCTTACGTGAAAGAAAAAATGGACACCTTATTCGAAATCAGCGTAGTTGAATTATATAAAATCAGTTATTAGTAAGAAAACAACTCTTACAAAGTTCTCATTCGCAGGCCTGTGTTATAGGCCCACAAGGGTATTTGCTTAGAAAAACGTTTGGCATCCTGCGCATTACCAGCTTGGCTGAGGGTTATTTGCGAGGGATCTCGACTCAAGGTACGGTGTGACGTCATCTTGGTCGCGGTTATGTGTCGATGGGACAGTGGGATAGAGATCTGCACGGGTACGGGTAAGTCCGTAGGCAGGATAACGACGGGCCGATGGACATCAAAGTAGATACGGGCCAGGTACGGGCCGGCCTATGTTTAATCAAAGAAGACACGGGCCGAGTACGGGCCGGCTAACGCACATCATATTATTATAGGAGCATGCATGCACTGAAGTACAATTTGAATCTTGTAAAACAATTTTTCATAATATTTTTTAGAGTAAAAGCAAAAAGATTGATTTTTCAAAATATTAGCCTATGTTAATTTTTTTAATTATGACTTTCATTACCAATCGATTTTGAGCGGCCATTCGAAAAATTAATTAATTTCATGACGACAGTAAAGCATTAAAAAAATGCGATTAAACTAGATAGAAACATTTTCTCCAAAGCTCTGGATACGTTTGAAAACGTTTTTCATTATTTCATTATTTTATTTTCATTATTTCAAAAGACCTTCACAAAAGAACGGACCGAGCTGGGTACGGACTTTGTCATGAAACACAACGGGCGGGTACGGGCCGGGCCGGGCCTAAATAAATTTTCAAGCGGACCTCCGCAACAGTACATCTCGTCAGGAGATGACGAGGTGGACTGTTGAATACACGAAAGGCCTTGGAATCATTTTTTCTTTTTCTTTGTGAATATATATATATAATATATATATATATATATATATATATATATATAAACTGCAAACACGCAGTATAATTAACGTAAAGAACGACGCTTGTATAGGAGAATATTCCGCGCAAGATGAGAGCGAGAGAACGAAACAAATGAAAAAATGAGGTAACCACCCGGGAATCGAACCCGGGATCTTCCGATTGCCGGTCAGATATGATAACCATTACACCACGGGCCTCACTCAATCAAATGCCGTAATTCCTCTACATACGCGCAGAAACCCGTGGTGTAATGGTTATCATATCTGACCGGCAATCGGAAGATCCCGGGTTCGATTCCCGGGTGATTACCTCATTTTTTCATTTGTTTCGTTCTCTCGCTCTCATCTTGCGCGGGATATTCTCCTATACAAGCGTCGTTCTTTACGTTAATTATACTGCGTGTTTGCAGTTTAAATGTATATAATGTACGGCATGCGGGAGGTGCCCCCTTGGGGCATTGGTTTCTGCGCGTATGTAGAGGAATTACGGCATTTGATTGAGTGAGGCCCGTGGTGTAATGGTTATCATATCTGACCGGCAATCGGAAGATCCCGGGTTCGATTCCCGGGTGGTTACCTCATTTTTTCATTTGTTTCGTTCTCTCGCTCTCATCTTGCGCGGAATATTCTCCTATACAAGCGTCGTTCTTTACGATATATATATATATATATATATATATATATATATATATATATATTCTCTTATTACTCCTGATGTTTGTCTTATACATATATATACACAGAACAATGAAATTGAAATTGTTATTATTATTACATCATTATTATTATTATTATTATTACAATTATTATACTTTTAATTGTTTCTTTTTATTATTTATTATTATTATTATTATTATTATTATTATTATTATTAGAAAAATTTAAAAAAGGGCGAACGAAAAGGAGGAAGGAGAAATCTCTATATTTTTAGCGTAAAATTTTGACACCACCCATTTATTATTTTTTTGTTATTTTTTCTCCTTAATATTAATTTTTACAGTTTCACATATTTCACATAAAGTATGTAAGTATGTATGTATGCATGCATGTATGTATGTATGTATGTATGCATGTATGTCTGTATGTATAGTATGTATACACGAATTCAGTCTTACATTTGCGTTCTTCTTATTTTAAAAGCACCGTATTGCCCATTACATTTTATATTAGACAAACGTTTGTTGTTGTACTGTCCTCGCTATAATGGAATTTAATATATACACTGAAATGATTTACTGTCAAAGTTAATTAAGTAAACAAAGGTATTAATTACCCGAATGTTTAGCAACTTATTATCTTATGACCCCTTTTATTAGGGTCATATAACAAAATTTAATGTTTAAAATTAATATGTCCTAATTTGTAAATTCACTTTAGTTTTTGAGTCTTTATGAAAATTATCCGAATGTGTAGCAACTTATTATCTTATGACTCCTTTTAGGGTCATATAACAAAATGTAATGGTTAAAATTAATATGTCCTAATTTGTAAATTCACTTTAGTTTTTGAGTTTTTATGAAAATTATCCGAATGTGTAGCAACTTATTATCTTATGACTCCTTTTATTAGGGTCATATAACAAAATGTAATGGTTAAAATTAATATGTCCTAATTTGTAAATTCACTTTAGTTTTTGAGTCTTTATGAAAAAAAAAAAAAATTTGACTTATACCTAAATAATAAACAACAATTTAGCCTGTAAAAAGTGTCCAGTGTCCACCTATTGAAAATGGTTTAGAATTGGGTGGAATGTATGAATGTAATAATGAAAACATTCATGTACGTAAACTGTGTATATTTATAAGTAATTTGTAAATAAAGATGTTGAAATTGAAATTATGAAAATTACTCCAAAATATTATTAAGCAGATTTTGATTTTTCCAAAGGATCAAAATCAAATTTTCCTTTTTTTTTTTCCTGTAAAGTTTTTGTGAAGTTCGTATTCGGAATATTTAAATTGGTGACTTTAAGCCGATTTTGATAAAATAATGTCGGCCACTGTGCAAAAACACTTCTAAAAAAAGGGAAGAAGTGTGGGTAGCGTACTTTAGTAGAGTTACAGAAGCATCCAAGTGGACTACAGAAAAAATACATTGGTGACACCCTAGTAGAGTTATAGAAACATCTAAGCGGACTACAGAAAAAATACATTGGTGACACCTTAGTAGAGTTACAGAAACATCCAAGCAGACTACAGAAAAAATGCATTGGTGACACCTTAGTAGAGTTACAGAAACACCCAAGCGAACTACAGGAAAAATACATTGGTGACACCTTAGTAGAGTTACAGAAACATCCAAGCGGACTACGGAAAAAATACATTGGTGACACTCTAGTAGAGTTATAGAAACATCCAAGCGGACTACAGAAAAAATGCATTGGTGACACCTTAGTAGAGTTACAGAAACACCCAAGCGAACTACAGAAAAAATACATTGGTGACACCTTAGTAGAGTTACAGAAACATCCAAGCGGACTACAGAAAAAATACATTGATGACGCCTGATGTACAGTTATGGAAGAAAGTTCGTCGGCGTCCTTATATGGCTATGTATGATATGTACTATATGTACGTGTCGAAAGCTCATTGGTGAAGTTTTGGATGATGATTGGTGGAAGATTTAGAGCGATATGACTGGGTGAAAGTTTGGCGTAATATATATATATATATATATATATATATATATATATATATATATATATAGATATATATATATATATATATATATATATATACAGGGCCTGCTCTCGGTGGTGTGTGGAGGCCCATTAAAAAAAGTTTATATAATTAAAAAACTCGCCGATCAGCGTTTCACCGCCTACTTTCTAAAATCCACCTTCCACGACTTCCTTGCAGCAAACTCTGTTATAAAATATTGGTAATCTAATGATGATGCTGTTTCCTTCTCGATGGAGAGCATGACGAGGCCACCTTGAGACTCTCTTGAGATATAGTTGTCTACCTTGACTCTCTCTTGAGACATAGTTGCCCTAAGGTAGGTTTTTATTATTTTTAATTTGGAAAAACTTCGCCCCCCCTGAAGCCACTGTAACTGGGATTGTCAACAAAATCCTGTACGCTATGACTGCGTTTGGGAAGAAACCGTCTAGTGACTTAAGAAACTAAAGGGCTTGAAGAGGAGTTCTTATTTTTCCGGGGATGAGTTCTCGCAGCACGCGCAGCTCTGAGAAAAGATCTGTACCGTCAATGTCGTAAGATTCTTCGCCACACAATGCATTATTCTTATTTATACAGTGCTTCTTCATGTCCTCTTCTGTCATTTCTCGAAACTGCTTCAAGTCATACAGGAAACTGAAGTAGCCGACATTTGGTCGAATCGTGTGGTCAGTGACATGAGAGCTTGTGATAGCCAGAAAGTAGTTCGTTTCAAATACTCTCTCGGGCGAATTCGTTGTCTCGTCTTTTGAAAACTGTTCTCATCATTTTCTCTCGTCGTTCTCTGAATTTTGCATTTTGTTAAACTATTTTTTGGTATGAATTTTACTTCATCAGTTTTCGTGTTGGAATTAAGTTTTATCATAAGAATTTTTGACAGCAGCTAGCGACCTGTCTGAAGAACTGACTCCAAAAAACGGCTTTTGCCAGAACAACCAGTCAGCTCTCGGCTCATTCGGCTGTAAACAAAGCACCATGTGGTTTAAGCCATATCAATTGAAAAACGAATAACATTAAAGATGTAATTTCCCTTACCTCTCTCTCTCTCTCTCTCTCTCTCTCTCTCTCTCTCTCTCTCTATATATATATATATATATATATATATATGTGTGTGTGTGTGTGTGTGTGTGTGTGTGTTACCCGAAGCTTAATTTTAAAGATTTAACTGGTTAGGACCTAGAATAATTCTTACGCAAGTAAACTAAGGATTAACAGAAATACAATTATACGCATTTAATATCTTTTTTAAAGCAATTAATGCATGCATAATAACAAACCACGATACGAAAGATATTTTGTGTTATATCATGTATGCCTTAACTGCGCATGCGCTAATTAAGAGAAATTTGACCAATCAAGTATTTGGCGATATTATATCAATTATAGCAAAAATGAAGATATTGGGCACAAAATTATATCATTATAAAATTGATGAGATGTAATGTTATGTTATAATGTTTTAGACCAACAAAGACCCTAGGATCCACTCATGGCTGGTCTACCTAACCGTGTTTGTAATTGTGTACTGCGCGTGTCCTCCGTGGTGGCAGAAGGGACCTACAATTTTACTTGGGTTCCGAACCACAAAAACCTTAATTTTACTACCTTAAATTATACCCAATCTATCAACATATGCATCTAATCGATTTTTAAACATGTTTATAGACGTGCTTCTAATTACTTCTACCGGCAAACTATTCCAGCTATTTACTATTCTATGCGTAAAAAAGTTTTTGACTACTGCTGTCTCGAACCTTCTACTTTTTGACTACTGCTGACTCGAACCTTCTACTTTTTGACTACTGCTATCTCGAACCTTCTACTTGTTCGAATTTCGTAGAAAATTTCCACATAATACAGTATATTCTATAATCTACTATTAAAACGAAGTATTTATGGTGATAAATTGATTAAAGATTAACACTGTATTGAAGGCAAATTATATAATGCTCTTTGATCACCAATATAAAGGATGTTTAACAATACTGTTTTCAGAGCGATTTCATCAAAACTGACGTAATTTCGGTCCTCTGTTGCGTGATAGACTATTATAAAAACGTCATTAGTGTATAATAGAATTATTTCTTTTCAGTTAAAAACCCTTCTAGAGACTTTCCTTCATTATGAGGGGAATTTTGCTTTGTTATTTTAAATAACGTTCCTGTGTCATTTCAAAGTAAATACGTTAAATTATTTTGGAAGAACGATAGAGACGCTTAATTTAACGATGTTCTTTGTCAAACGATACATTCATTATCTTTGTTAGAGTAATTGTAATTAAGGGTTGTTTATGTAACACTTCATGCTGCGTTACATTTATTCTATGTGTAATCATTACATTACCGAGGTGTTACAAATGATATATGCATATATAAATTCCAATATATTCTCTCTCTCTCTCTCTCTCTCTCTCTCTCTCTCTCTTTTGCGTGTGTGAGTGAGAAATGGACTGATGTGAGCAGTTATGAAATTTTAGAGGTTTTTACATAGTATGAAGGAAATTCATTACGATTTCATTGAGTTTATATTGGCAGTTGTGTTCTTTTAGTGAAGTATTGATGACATATTCCATTGTAAAGATCTTCTTTGATCTTTATACTACCTTACCTTAAATTTACCTTAAAGCGCTTCTGCCTCAAGGGTGCGCTGCTCCCACGAAGTCCGCTCAGCGCCTCCTGAGGCGGGGCCACGACGGGGTCGCCACCCTTCTTTTCTCTTGCTCCTGCCATACGATTTGGTCCCCTATTGAATTTGTGGGGGCTGGTCTGGCAGAGGAATACCCTGACACTGTGGGTTGGTCGGGTATGTTGGCTAAAAACATGTCCAAGTGTTTTTTAAAAGTATCTACTGGGACTGCACTTATATCTCTAAGGTACTGAGGCAAGGAGTTAAACAGGCGAGAACCCTGCCTAGAGATACTATTATATTGAAGGGTTTGAATCCTTCTCAGACTGTTTGGTGGGAGGCAGGGCCGTAACTAGGGTTTAGAAATTAGTGAGGTCCAGATTTTTTTCGAGCGAGGCGGGACGAGCAAAATTCAGACCAAAATGACATCTACAAACACAACCCAAGCTATACACTAAACACCAAACACAAAACGCTCGACGCTCCCTCTTTTCAAAAGAAAAGCGGTAATATGCGTTTCATACACGGAGAACGGTTCAGTCTCTTTTTTTTTTTTAGGAAATAATTACCGAGGTCCGGACCTCGGTGACCTCATAGGTAGTTACGGCCATGGTGGGAGGTGATATTTTTTACACATTCTGCCAGTTCTTGTTAAGGTGGGCACAATTGGTTCAGTATTGGGGGCAACTAAAAGCCCTTCTAGAATTTTCCAGGTGTAGATTAGGATGTATCTCTCAAACCTTCTCTCTCTGGAATAAAGGTTGAGGCCTCTGAGCCTATCCCAGTAGTTTAATTTGTTTTTACTCACCTGTTGCCCATCAGGTTGTTTAATATACGAGGTAAAGGTTCTTTGTAGGCCCTCAATTTTTTGCAATTCATTCTGTTTGTGGGGAAACTATAATTGAGAGCAGTAGTCAATGCGTGGAAGGACAAGTGATTTCCACAGGGTAAGCATGGTCATACTGTCCCTAGTTCTGAATGTCCTCAGTATATATCCTATTAGTTGTTTGCATGATGAGGTTACTTTGTCAATGTGCCTGTTGAATGTTGCATCTTCAGATAATATAATCCCTAGATCCCTAACATGATCAGTTTGTGCAATATCTTTTCCTGTGGGTCCAGTGTAGTTGAATTGTTCTTTCAGGTATTTATTTGGTCCATACTTAATTAGTTCAAATTTGTCTTCATTGAAGGCCATATTGTTTGCATCTGCCCATGCATATATAGTTTGTAGATCTTTTTGTAGCTCTACACAGTCTTCTTTTTCTGTAATTGGTCTTAGTATTCTGGTATCATCTGCGAATGACAGGAGAGAGCTTCCTAGGTTACAGTTTATATTGTTTAGCATTATAATGAATAGAATTGGTCCTAGTACTGTGCCTTGCGGCACTCCACTAATCACTTCTTTTTCTATAGATCTTGCTCCATTTACAATTGTTATTTGTTTTCTGTCAGAGAGAAAGGCATGGATTCATTTTCCTATTTTTCCACAAATACCAAGTTCTTTTAGTTTATGGAATAATATACCATGGTCAACCTTGTCAAAAGCTTTTGCAAAGTCTAGATAGATGACATCAACATTGTGGTTTTCTCCCAAATATTGTAGGATTGTATTGCAATGGTCTATAAGTTCAGTAAGGCAGGATCTCTTGTGTCTGAAGCCATGTTGAAAGTCTTCTAAGAGATGTTCATTTTCTATAAAACTGACAATGTGCCTTTTCAGGACTTTCTCAGATATTTTAATAATATGGGAAGTCAAAGATATGGGTCTATAGTTCTTGGCTTCCTTTCTTTTGCCTCCTTTGTAGATTGGGGTAATATTTGCTTGTTTCATGATTGGTGGTATTCTACTGGTGTCTAGTGAGGATCTCCACAGGATTTTCAAAGGCAGAGATAAAGTAGGTTTGCATTCCTTAAGAATCTTGGCTCCAATTCCATCTGGACCAGGGGCTGAACTCCCCGGTAGCTCTGTTATTGCCTGTTATTGCCTACTACATTAATATACTGTTTACGATACTTTAGTTTCCATTTTTTACTAAATACATCAAGATTTACAGAAACCTATGTTGACTATGAATCAAGTGGCCCTGGGTTCGAATCCCGGTGCAGCCGGCGTACGAACTTCTGTTGAGCTAAAGTTACTCCACAGCTCTACCTACTGAGAAAGGGCACGGGGAAACCATCCCAGTTATTTCTTCCCACGTACTTAACGATCCTGTTGAAAAGTAGATTAATATTTATATTTTACATAAGCTGAAGGACACTTCATATAAAGAGAGGGGGCGGGCAACAAGCCTGACCTCCGTGAAGTGAGGAATCATTGCACGGAACATCTGAAAGGCATAATAAAATTTTCAGAAACATTCGTGATGTATATATATATAATATATATATATATATAATATATATATATATATATATATATATATATACCCGTAGCCACGTTGAGGCCGCCTCATTGGCTTAACGGACATTTTGGATCAACGAGGAAATTGAATTTCAAAGGAAATCTGAGGAAATTGACAGAAATAGGATTTTACTTGTCTCGTACAAATTATATTATTAATTATTATTAATTTAATAATAAATAATTATAATTATAATTAATAAAATTACATATAAAATAATTAATAATTTATTATTATTATTAATTATTAAGTACAAAAATTCGATTTTACCTAAAGTCGTACAACTCTAGCGTTCTTTAGCGTTTTTTAGACAGAAGTTATTATTGTCCAATTCACTCTCAGTTACCATACGCTCAAAGTGCGTGATTTTGTGCTAGAATTAAAAAAATCTTCTGAAGGAGCATGGTCCCGGACCCGCTAGTAGTGCTATTTTCGCCTCGTCTGTTTTTAAGCTCTGGCTACGGCCTTAATATATATGTATTTTCTGCACTCAATAAAATAATTATTGCAAGAACATTAAAAGTAACCATTTGTATATTTATTATTTCGCAAATAATACGTAAAAATGAAGGTTGAAGCTCAGAAAAAACCGTATTATTTTCACCTAATCATATATTTTTCAAAATCTTCCACAAATCAGCATCTAAAACTTCACCAATGAGCTTTCGACATTATATATACAGTATATCATACATAGCCATATAAGGACGCCGACGAACTTTCCTCACCAACTGTACATAGCTTAGTATCACAAAGATCCATTATTATTCATAATCACGTTAACTGATATAGACAATGTACATTGTACAGTTATCAGTGACAGTACAATAACTTCCCATGCTCATGACTCAAAAATAAGTAGGAAAATAAAAAACTCAAATGATGTACAGGGTGTTTCACTCGCTGGTAGCCCTAACGGATATATATTAGCGATACTCTGGGGTTACCAGCTAGTGAATCACCCTGTATACAATCCTTACAAATGAACACAAACAGAAGATACATTCAACAACGAGAAATATCAACTCGTATGTCCCAAAAGGGACAGGAAATTCCGAGAAACTCAAAATCACAAAATTTAGGAGTTATTATGACTGACGACGCCAAATTTGAGACGCCAAAAAAAGCAAAAACAATAACTGGAGAGATAATGAACACCTTTTTTTTTAAAAGAAGGAACACGAATATAAGTCTTGACGTTTCCATATCAAAAAAGAAGGGTCACCTGAAGATCAGAGCCCCCATGTATTCTTGTTTTTTGCATTACAGTACCATATATAATAATAAATGGTAATTGAGGCTCGGGGCTCTGATCTTCAGGTGATCCAAAAAGAAGACATTAGTAAATTGCAAAGGATTCGGGAAAATTTCACAGCCAAAATCAATGAATCCAAAGATTTAAATTAATGGGAAAAATTAATTAAATTAAGACTTTACTCGTTAAGAAATGAGGTACAACATAATTTTCACATGAAAAATAAGAGAGAAATGAGTTCCTGATCTCAATTCGAACCCTATAATCATTCCTATACCAGTGGAAAATAGGAAAGGCAAGGCAGAACGTGCAGCGTTCCATAACTTGAGGTCGGACAAGGAACACCCTCAATTCTCAACAATAATAGCTTTGTCGTCAGAAGACCAAGATTATTAAACCAGTCCCACGAAGAAATTACAAATACCACCGATGTCGATGTAACAGTCACTAAATGAAGACCTGGCTCAGGGCAATCCATAATGAGCTGGATGTACCTGGTTAAGTGAAGTAATTTCCTCCTTCACCAAGCCAGCTTTAGAGGTGGGGGGGGTAACAAGCCTGACCTCCGTGAAATAAGAACTCATCACACGGAACAACTGTAAGGTAAGTTAAGGTTATATATATATATATATATATATATATATATATATATATATATATATATATATATACAGGGTGAGTCAAAAGTCAGGTTACATAGGGATATACTGTATTATGTAATATACAGGGGAATAGTCACATCACATGTTCGATATGGCCACCGTTAACGGCAATGCACTTGTGCAGCCAGCTAGGAATATCACATCAATGCGCTCCTCCTTTGATAACATCTCATAACTCATTTACCTGCAAAGAAACAGAAAAGCCCTATGTAACCCGACTTTTGAATCACCCTGTATATATATATATATATATATATATATATATATATATATATATATATATATACATATGAGTATTTTATCAATTATGTAGTTCCTTTGACAGGATATTAAAATGCCACGAAATAAAAGTTTGATATAATTAAATTAATTTAGATTATGATCAGTGGAACTGTGCGTAATTCGGTTAGGTTTAATTGTACTAAAAAAAGAATCACCTGAAGATCAGGGCCCCCAGCCTTCTTTAGTTAGCTTTATAAGGCTAACTAACGAAAATATCACGACTTAACCAAACCAATCTTCAAGGGCGTAAGTTGACCTAATGCTTGGTTAGATTAGGTCGTGATATTTTTGTTAGTTAGCCTTATAAGGCTAACTAAAGAAGGCTGGGGGCTCTGATCTTCAAGTGATCCTAAAAAAATAGTGCCCGGTTAGGTTAGGTTGTTAAGTTAATTTAATATTTTGCCGATTGAAAAACTTATTCTATAGAATATTATTAAATGGTTTTAGGGTTAGTACGCTGAAGAATAGGTTGCCTTCCTTCTTTCTCCAGAAGTTTTGTCTTCTTACCTCGAGTTACAAAAATATTTTCAAACAAGCAAATAATCTTTATTCAGCAAAAGAATATACAGGGTGTTTCAGGTCGACCCTAGAAATATGGAAATTGGCGGAATTTGTAGAAAGTAGGTAGTAATTCAACGTTTTAGGTCTTACCCTATAAGAAGCGACGAAGTGGTGTTGTTTTATTGTTATTATTATTTATGTACAATAATACTATACAAGATAGGTTCTACATTCCATATTCAGCCCAATTCCAATTTCCATATTTCTAGGGTCGACCTGAAACACCCTGTATATTACATAAAATGAACAGTATTAAATAGTTGAAAAGGAAGCATTACATAACAAAGAAATGTCCATAATATTGTCAGTTAGATTCGAGTTTGTATTTAATATTAAAGTAATGTAATGAAACCATTCTTATCTGAATATGCCCTTGTCAAACCATTCTTATCTGAATATGCCGTTGTCAAACCATTCTTATCGGAATATGCCGTTGTCAAACCATTCTTATCGGAATATGCCGTTGAGAAGCATTATCACTTTTCAGGCATATTCTCTTGAGATTCATTTCCATTTCTTTTTTGGCAGCAGAAAATAAGAAAAAAATGGAAATAATAAAAAATGGAATAAAATTGCGTGCCGTTAATTTCTGTCATTACGAATGGAAATTAAGATAATCTTAGAAATAAGAGAAAAATAAAAAAGCGATAAAGAATAAGTTATTATAATACCAGTAATAGATTCATTTCTCTTATTATATACAAAAAAAATAGATAATTTTAAAATAATAGAAATAAAGATAAATGTCACACGTTATAATATATTCGGTGTAAAATGATGTGGGAATTTTCAAATATAGTTTATATAACTTTGTTACTGCACTCGATTAAAGATTTGGGAATTTTATATATTTTCTATAGGCCTATGTAATTTTTATTGAAAAAGGACTGCAATTTGTTTAGTAACATTTACAAGTGGCAGTACTCTCTCTCTCTCTCTCTCTCTCTCTCTCCTCTCTCTCTCTCTCTCTCTCTATATATATATATATATATATATATATATATATATATATATATATATATATATATATATATATATATATTATACACAGACCGTGCATGGAACAAGGAACTCTTCTGGGAAAATTAAATCCAATATAATCCGAAAACGTACAGTAATGATGAAAGCCCAACATCAGCAACGGGTTACTAGCAAAGAGGCCCCAAAAACCCTAGACCCTGTCGAAGAGCTGGGTCCTATCTGCTTAGCAGATAGCTAGTGAGGGAATATATATTTTGAGGCCTCTTTGCTAGTGACCCATTACCGACGTTGGGCTTACATCATGAAAAAGAAAAAC
>JAJOZX010000149.1:635000-660000 GCA_023014485.1 Bathynomus jamesi
ATTGGAATGTAAACAAGCAATTAGTAAACAAGGTAAGAAGCTATAATTAAAAGGTAGACCGCCGAATCGAGGTAGGAATCACGCTATAGTAGCACCTAATAATTTTTTTATTTTTAATTAAATATAGACACATACTGAAACAATGGTGTTAAAGTTTCATACATCTTAGCTACACGTGATTACCTTGCATACCATTGTGTACTGGGTATCCAAGTTTGAGGAAGCACATTTAAAAAGATATAAAAGACTGTAAAAATCTTTTCTTTAATTATTAACCAAATAGAAACCTTTTTATAGTTAAAAAATTATTTATTCTCTGTTCACGCAGTACATATAAGCTGCAGGAAATATGAAGCTCACGAATAATTTTATTACTGTACATTTACAGTCTTAAAAATGTTCACTGTTAACTTTAAATCTGCTAGTGGAAGTAGGACTGAATACTCTTCATGAAATAAAGTAGGATCACCTGAAGATCAGGGCCCCCAGCCTTCTTTAATTAAACTTATAAGGCTAACTAACAAAAATATCACGACCTAACCTAACCAATCGTTAGGTCAACTGTACGCCCTTGACGATTGGTTAGGTTAGGTCGTGATATTTTCGTTAGTTAGCCTTATAAAGCTAACTAAAGAAGGCTAGGGGCCCTGATCTTCAGGTGATCCATAAAGTAATTAAAGAGTACACTGTTAATACATCGAGAGTAAATTAATTTTAAACGGTTAAGTCGCTTCTTCACAACCTACGTCCTCTTAAATTAGTAATACCGTAATAATAAATATGTTTCTAGGATTAAAGAAATTCACATTGCTTTTGATGTAGATTTTAATTTAGTCGTCTATGAAGCGCAGTTCTTTAAGTATGTTCAGAGTATATTTTGTCCTATTTTTAAGCTCAGTTTTAAAACAGACAAAGCGGACGGGTTTCAGAGTGAGAATGGACCTAATGAATAATTTTTGCAAATGGAACTGTAATAGCAAGTATCCTTAATATAAAAACTACAAATGAGATGATTCTCATTTAGGAGGGAGTTGCATCTATCCAGTTATCAGTGATATAAGAATTTAACCTCGTATAAATAAAGATACCAAAAATTAACACTCTTTTAGCAAATTCCACCCTTACTGATCGCACATGGAGTAATTTGACCCGAAACGTTAACTCGGGATTAATCATTGGCGATATCTCTAACTAAGTCTCTTGTTTGGCACCTTTTCTTCATTCATTGACTGTATACAGATAAAATGCGGGGTTAGTTCGGATGCTTGCGTAGAAGCGTTCTTAAATAACTTAAGCAGTCAAAATTTTAACTTCGAGAGCATCGAGATATAAATACAGGGTGTTCATTTTATCAGTTAACCCAAAGAAATGTAAAAAAATTAAATTAAACGTAGCTCTATTTTAGAGATTCATGAAATTTTGTGATATGAGAAACAATAGCAGCAGCAGCAGTCGAAACACGCCGTAACAAATGTTGGCAGTGTTCACCGGCATGTTTAGAGCACAAGCGTGCACGGTGGCGAAGCATGTTGCTGGACACAGACTGTAACACCTCTGGCTGAATGTTGGTAGTGATGTTGGTAATATTTTGCTGCAACTCTTCCAGAGTGTGGTGATTGTCGCATATGCCTTGTCTTTAATGTAGCCCCATAAGAAGTAATGTGGTGATAATAAATCAGGTGAGCATGGAGGCCATACTCCCTTAGAAATTATGCAAAAAATAAATTTCGAATCTGCTATTGTCAGACGAGACGTGTCGTTTGTAGCACTGTCTTGCTGGAACTAGCCATTGTGTATGATGTTAATGTAACTGCCCACGTAATCGAGTTATAGAAGAAGATAGGTTCCACAATCCGACATCTCAAAACGGCACAGCACACTCTCACCTTCTCGGGATAAAGGGGGGGGGGCTTCATAAATGGTGTGTGGGTTATCTGTGAACATATGCGCGTGTTTTGTGCATTCACATATCTGATGAGGTGAAACCATGCGTCACCCGAAAAAACATAAGATCTAAGATGTCAGGCTGCTGTTCCACAATTTGAAAAAAAAAAAACACTGACAATACGCGAGCCGTCTTACTGTCTAGTGGGTGTAGTTCCTGCACCTCATGCACCTAAGATGAGTGAAACCTAACCCCAATTGTTTCATTGTTTCAGCACAACTTCCCAATGCCATTTCTTTTCGCTGTGACAGTTTGCGGAGAGATTTGGAAGCACTGCGTTTCATTATACATGTTACAGACTCCCTATTCCGTAACCACGGTTGATATTCGTTTGCGTTTTTGCTCTCTAACACTACCTGTTTTTCGGAATGGTTGAATGATCTTCCATATCTTAGGTTTGATGAGAACGTTTCCTGCTCCAAAATGTTCACTAATTTCACGCTGACACTGCTGTTTGAAATAGACAGTTTTCACATAAATTTCAGTTTTTTCACTTGTACTTCTTTGGATTAACTGATAAGATGAACACCCTGTACAAAGTTCGTACAGCTTGACACAATATTAAAGAATTTCGATAAAGAAACGCATCCAATTAAAACAACCAATTGAACCATTCAGTGAATCTAAGATATAACAACTTTTACTTCGGAAAAGTTAATTTCACACTTGAAACATGAGGGTTATCCTTCTCATAAGGAGGAGTTGATATTTGGAACGATTTGGAAACACATTTGAAATCGAACGCAGACAGAAATAACTTTACGATGGAAAAATACATTACACAGAGAGTTATATTTCGGACAGAAAATCATTCCATCAGCCACAGCCGCTTTTAAGTAAAGTACAACTTTCGCTCCGAGTTTTGTACACATTGATGGAATTTCATTAGTCTCAGAACTAAGTCATCTATCTTTTGTCATTAAACACAAATTAAGCTTATTTTGAAATTAGTCATCTTGAAATTTACCCCATAAAGTCTAACTGAATTCCTTGAAATTCTATTTTTATATTAGAATTTCAGAATACATGAGGGGCCTGATCTTCAGGTAATCCCTTTATTTAATTCAAGCTTTACTATATATTCCATTGTGCACATTATATAAAGAAATAATACATAAATTTTCTTTCCACTAACAACTCATTAAATGGTATCTTTGTCATCCAAAAACGAGCAATAAGGTATTATCTGATGCTGATTTCCTTGATCACTCTAATGCATTATTTAAAGAGCTAAACCTACTAAAGCTCAACGATATAACCAAACTGGCACATTTTATTTTTATTTACGAGTGTAAGAACAAAATCATTAATTTGCAATGGGTAAATAGATATTTTGTAACTCATCAAGAAATCCACTCGTATCAGACCAGAAATAGATCAAAGCTCGTTATACTTCAATTTAGATTGTCTTCATCTCAAAAACTACCCATTTTCATTGGATTGAAACTATGGAATGACTTGCATGCCGATATAAAAAATATTGTGAATGTAAATTTGTTTAAAACCAAGTTGAAATCCCGATTAATAATGGCATACTAACAAAAATCTAGGATTAATATCCACTAATATTGTTTAATATTGTCCATTAATATT
Organism: Bathynomus jamesi; assembly: GCA_023014485.1. Lineage (NCBI taxonomy): Eukaryota > Metazoa > Arthropoda > Malacostraca > Isopoda > Cirolanidae > Bathynomus > Bathynomus jamesi. Next base: position 638,539 of record JAJOZX010000149.1, read on the forward strand.
GTTTAATATTGTAATACATGTTTTAACTATTAATAATATTTATTTACTTATTTATTTATTTATTTATTATTATTATTAATTAATAACAACTAGCTGCTTATTTTTAATAAGAGCCCAGTAAAGCCTAAAGCTTAAGGACCAAATTAAATTAAATAAATAGTCGAGCTTCACAATTATTCATGTCATTGTAAATGGAAAAAATTTATTTATTTTATTATTATTAATAAAGGTTATTCTATCTATCAACCATATTTCCATAGGTAGAGAATCTGGAGCTATTGAAGAATAGGGACTCAGCCTTCTTTAGTTAGCTTTATAAGGCTAACTAACGAAAATATCATGACCTAACCTAACCAATCGTCAAGGGCGTACAGTTAACCTAACGATTGGTTAGGTTAGGTCGTGATATTTTCGTTAGTTAGTCTTATAAGCCTAACTAAAGAAGGCTGGGGTCCCTATTCTTCAATAGCTCCGAGAATCCTTACATCAGCCACAACAGCATTTTGGAAGTACAGTTTTTGGATCACCTGAAGATCAAGGTCCCCAGCCTTCTTTAGTTAGCTTTATAAGGCTAACTAACGAAAATATCACGACCTAACCTAACCAATCGTCAAGGGCGTATAGTTGACCTAACGATTAGTTAGGTTAGGTCGTGATATTTTTGTTAGTTAGCCTTATAAGGCTAACTAAAGAAGGCTGGGGGCCCTGATCTTCAGGTGGTCCCAGTTTTTCACTCGAATTTTATACAGATTGGCGGAATTTCATCATTTTGATGAATTAATTCATTTATCAAATGACAATTGTTTTCATCCACTTGAAACTTAAACTTAAAATTAAACATAAATTAAGCTTTTTTTGGAATTAGTCATGTTCAAATTTAACCTCATGAAGTCATAATGAATTCCTTAAAATTTAATTTCTTTCTGTAACTTAAACAAAACAAACGAACAAAAACTTTTATTCAGAAAAAGATTACAACTAACAAAAAGTTTTTCAATATTTTTCACTGTTTTTCTGTACAATTTAGGTATTTGACAGGGCATTAATATATGGACCTTTTCCAGTTTGTGTACTGTTTTTCATATAATTTATTTTTGAGAATATTTTTGTTAAAACTAACGAAAATATCACGACTTAACCTAACCAATTATCAAGAGCGTACAGTTGATCTATTAGTAAATAGTAAATACTATTCCAGAAACAAACAATGTTATAATTAATAATAGATCAACTGTACGCCCTTGATAATTGGTTAGGTTAAGTCGTGATATTTTCGTTAGTTTTAACAAAAATATTCTCAAAAATAAATTATATGAAAAACGGTACACAAACTGGAGAAGGTCCTAATATATTTGCAGTATTCTAATGTGAATATGCCATTCGAAGCATGAAAGCATTTAGGCAAATTAATAGGTTCCAGTTTATTTATTACATAAAAGGGAGCTATTGAAGAATAGGGACCCCAGGCTTCTTTAGTTAGGCTTATAAGGCTAACTAACGAAAATATCACGACCTAACCTAACCAATCTTTAGGTTAACTGTACGCCCTTGACGATTGGTTAGGTTAGGTCATGATATTTTCGTTAGTTAGCCTTATAAAGCTAACTAAAGAAGGCTGGGGTCCCTATTCTTCAATAGCTCCCATAAAAGAAGTGAAAATGGCAAATAATAATAATAAGAATCAAAAGTTAAAAGTTTACAAAAGTAGTGGGTACTTGTAGGTTATCTCCCCCCCCCCCCCACCACCACCACCACCAATTTTGACAGAATATTTTCGTTAAAAGTAACGAAAATATCACGACATAATCTAACCAATTATCAAGGGCGTACAGTTGATCTATTATAACATTGTTTGTTTCTGGAATAGTATTTATTATTTACTAATAGATCAACTGTACGCCCTTCATAATTGGTTAGGTTAAGTCATGATATTTTCGTTAGTTTTAACAAAAATATTCTGTCAAAATTGGTGGGGAGGGGGGGGGAGATAATCTACAAGTACCAAGTAGTGTTTGATTATTTTGCACAATTTTAAATAAAATTATCAATTTCGCCAATCAACAGAAAATAAATGATATTTAATGGAAAAAATAGGATAAATAATGAAATTAAAAGTGCTTAATGAAATTAGCATATATTAGATAGCTAATTATAAAATAGGAACTTAATTACTATGATAGTAATGGTAGTAATGAACTAATACATCAGTAGGCGTTAATGAAATATTTCCTTAGTGATTTGCGAAATACATTTAGTGATGAAGCCTGTCTGATATTTATGGGAGTTGCATTCCATACATCTGCTCCTTTGAAAGAGAATGCATTTCCTGTAGTTTCTATTGTATAGTTTGGTTTGCGTATAGCTCTACAGATTGATAGAATTTCACCAATCTATAGAAAAATAGAATGGAAAGCTGTGCTTTAAAAATGTGGCTGTGGCTGAAGGAAAGATTTTCTACAAAATGGTGGAAATACAACTTTCTACAAAATGGTGGAAATACAACTTTCTGCGTATAAAAAATTAAATAACCACTTACCGGACTTAAACCACTGGCCCTAAAATTTTCAGGCAACATACAGAGTCTTCTACTCATCACGCCATTGGGAACTAGCTTTACGTTTTAACAAATTGAGTACATGGGCGTTCGCAAGTCGGGCAAGAAGGGGCAATTGTCCCACCCCCTGGAATTTCAGAAGAAAATTTGAAAACTCACAAAAGTATGGCATGGCATTTTAATAAGTATTCATATTAAATATCATATTATTCATATAACATGGTATGGCATTTAAATGATATTCAAAATTTAATACTATTAAAATGTAAATACTTTAATGAAAAATGACAAAATTAACTGTATAATTACTGTATCATTAAAACACAATAATTATTGCCATCGTTCTGTTCATTTCCACATGCTAATAAGGTTCAAAATATCACAGAAGAGCGTTTGCTATATATATATATATACGAGGATAATTCAATAAGTATCCGCACTTTTTATTTTCACAATTTTATTTTCACATCTGATAGATTATAAACACATCACTTCTCAACATAGTCTCCCTGTTTCTCAATACACTTAGTCCAGCGATCTACAAGCTTCCTAATGCCATCACAAAAGAATGTTTTTGGCTGTACGCGTAGCCAGTCATGCACCGCCTCCTTCAGGTCATCATCGCCTTGGAATCGCTGACCCCTCAAAGCGTCTTTTAGTGGTCCAAACGGGTAAAAATCCGAAAGTGCCAGGTCTGGACTGTAGGCTGGATGGTCGAGAACTTCAAATTTAAGTTCTTGAAGGCATTTTCTAGTCTGTGCAGCGGTATGAGGGCGCGCATTGTCGTGTAACAGAATAACACCTTCCGACAAACTCCCTCTCCGTTTTGTGCGAATTGCTTGCTTTAACTCATTCCGAAGCATGTCAGAATACGAATAATGATAATGATAACCTTGAACATTATCTAGAGCGTGGAACTACAGTAACAAATGCATCGTATTCTGACATGCTTCGGAATGAGTTTTAAAGCAAGCAATTCGCACAAAATGGAGAGGGAGATTGTCGGAAGGTGTTATTCTGTTACACGACAATGCGCGCCCTCATACCGCTGCACAGACTAGAAAATGCCTTCAAGAACTTAAAGTTGAAGTTCTCGACCATCCAGCCTACAGTCCAGACCTGACACCTTCGGATTTTTACCCGTTTGGACCACTAAAAGACGCTTTGACAGGTCAGCGATTCCAAGGCGATGATGACCTGAAGGAGGCGGTGCATGACTGGGCTACGCATACAGCCAGAAACGTTCTTTTGCAATGGCATTAGGAAGCTTGTAGATCGCTGGACTAAGTGTATTGAGAAACAGGAGACTATGTTGAGAAGTGATGTGTTTATAATTATCTATCAGATGTGAAAACAAAATTGTGAAAATAAAGTGTGGATACTTATGAATTCCCCTCGTGTGTGTGTGTATATATATATATAGGATCACCTGAAGATCAGGGCCCCCAGCCTTCATTAGTTAGCCTTATAAGGCTAACTAACGAAAATATCAAGACTTAACCTAACCAATCATCAAGGGCGTACAACTGACCTAACGATTGGTTAGGTTAAAGTCGTGATATTTTCGTTAGTTAGCCTTATAAGGCTAACTAAAGAAGGCTAGGGGCCCTGATCTTCAGGTGATCATATATATATATATATATATATATATGATACACACAGACCGTGCATGGAACAAGGAACTCTTCTAGGATAATTAAATCCACTATAGTCCGAATAAGTAATGGTAAATGACAAATACTATAGTTTTTCTTTTTCATGATGCCAGCCCGACGCGGGCAACGGGCCACTATATATATATATATATATATATATATATATATATATATATATATATATATATATATATATATATATATATATATATATATATATATATATATATTATATATATATAATATATATATATATATATATATATATATATATATATATTACAGGATGTTTCATAAAATGTGGGACGCACTTTCAGGATGGATTCAGGACTTGAAACAGTCTACCTGTTTTCAGGTATTTGTTGAAAAATATCCATTATAGCAAAAATGAAGACAACTTTAGAGCAAATTAATGTTTTGTTATCTTCAAAATTTTGAGAAATTTTTCAGGCAGTTGTAAGGAATTGTTTCAGTAATATATGGATCATCAAAAGTGACGTAATTTCAGCTCTCTGAAGTTTGTCTTTTGAAAGATTACAGATCAGTAGTGACCAACCTTTTGTTAAGGAGTGTCACATTATGTACTCAAGTCATAAACGTGTGCCACTTTCATAAAATAAAAATAATTTCTTTGAGGAACGTAGTGCTGGGGAAGAGAAATACATTTATTAAGAGAATCATAACTATATTAATGAAATATGCCTCACTGTTAATGAGATTTCTGAATTTGTTTGTTGGTCATGATTTCTCCAATATCTGAATTTTTTGACACTGTTAATATAAGATTATTAACATGATCACCTCTTAATCTGACCAGTATTTATTTTTGATAAAGGTCATGGCGGAAAAGGACTGCTCTCATATATATAAAGGTGATCTAAATCTGCACACATAAGGAAGAGCAAGGTCATGCCAATTGGGAAATTCACTCTCAGGTACAAATTTCCAAAATGACTTCAAATTTTGGTTCATTGGTGAAGTGCAGAGTCTTTTGAATTAATTTGTAGACCAGAATGATTTTTTAGTTCAAAAACTTCCATCTGCATATCTGGTGAATAACATTCAACCTCGTTGTCAGAAAGCGAGAAAGGATGAATGAAGAGCAACACAGTCTCTGTCTAAAATTTAAAATCTTCAAAACAAATATGAAAGGATTTATGATAATTAGTGAGTGAAGAAACTGCACTCATATATTTCTCAAAATTAATGATACTCTCACTTTTTAACTGCAGCAGGTGACTAAAGTGATGACTTTGTTTCTCTAGAAAAAAGAACATTGAAAAATAAGTTAAGTTTGCCAGTGGGCATCGAAACTGTTGTGGAAATAAACTCTGTCTATTTGAGTGAGTTTTTATTATCATAATTTGACCTTCGCGTAGAAAAAGTGAATTTTTTTGCATTTATTAAGTTTGGTTTTCAACGCCAAAATTATATTAATTAGCGTAGGAAAAAGACAGTCCCTTCCCTCTAACGGTACATTGAGCTTATTAAGCTCATTAGTAAAGTGTCTGAAAGAAAAGCAAGATCACCGAGCCAATGACCAATAAAACATTTGAGCGTTTTCTTTTAATTTCCATAATTTCGTTGAAAGCATTTTCCTTTCATAACCAACGTATTGTACAATGAAGGAGTAACTCCTCACTCTTATCTGTGAGTTCTTCGAAAGACTTACGGAATTCTCGTCGGTTTAATGCGCGCGCACGAATTTTGTTTATACAACGCACCACCGGATCGAGTCTAAGTCCTTGGCACGAAGGGTCTCTTGGTAAATAATAGTGGTACTTGGATAACCAGCATTCTAAAAATTTTTCCAGCAAAGCAAAGCAACCATTTCTCTTTCCTATCATAGCAAGTGGCTCATCTGTACATTTACTGTAATTTAGACCAACTTAACTGATTTTCATGGACAGTTTTTTAATTCTTCAAAGATATCCTCCAGTAATTGAAACGATCTGATGTAAACCACGATGTTCTTTAATTATTTCAAAGTTATCATTAACATAAAAAAACCACCGAGTTCGGCCATGTTAGTAGAATCAAGTCTCACCCAACGCTAACGAAAAGTATTTACTGACAGGAATAGAAAATTTAACTTTAGACATCACTTAATATCACACCAATCCTTCTCGCAAAAATGTTTCGAGAAAGTGTAATTTCTTCTACCATTTTATTTTTATTTACTTAGTTTGCGATCACTAGTATTCGCAGCAAGAACTGACAGACTCTCCTTAACCATCAACGAGTACGTAAGGTTTTATTCTTCCAAGCTGTAGCAGAAGAAAAAATTGATAGAATGCTTTCGCCATAGATTTTATTTCCTTTTTACTAAAAGATTGTTGTACTAAAAGACCGGATTTGTTTTTGGTCGCAAAGTTGACCAATAGGATATTTGGCGTTGAATTTAGCATCTGTCTACTTAAAATATCGCGCCAAATGAATGTTTTTAGGAACAATAACTGTAGTGCCACAAATCAAGCTGATTTGGAAGTCGTTACGACTTCAAAATCAACTTGATTTGTGGCACTACAATGGCACTGCCGCTTCCTATTAAATCAGCGAGGTTAAATGACGTTGGATCCGTTCAGCAGAAGGATGGGTGACCAACCAACACGTTGAGATGATGTAAGGACCCATAGTTCGAATCTCACATAAAGTTGTAGGTCCCCTCCATCACACGAACTTTTACGTTACGAAGGAGGTTAAACAACTCCATATTATTATTTTTATTTACGAAACTTTCAATTACAACGTTCTGATCGTCTCAGAAGTAAACAGAGAACACTCACTGCAACTTACAGAAAAGGATCCCACATACTGACAATCCCTTTATTCGAGTTATACATGTCCTCAAAAGTGTGGTCGTCATGGTATGAAGACATTGGTTTATAGCTTCCATACCGACACACCTTTTATAACTGTTTCCCATAGACGGTACACGGTACATAGTGTAAAATGTACATTAGTGTAAATTGAGCTTTGACTTCACTTTTTACAAAATTCCTGATCACCAATTTGCTTTTTGATAAATTTCTGCAACGTAACCTAGATATAGTGATAGTTATGGGAACTCCGTAACTTCTAGCTTAGGAGTAGTTAGCCAGCTTGTTAATTCCCTTCAATGGTACTGTTTCTAATTCTCAATCTAAATATAACATAGAAGACAAATCGTCTAAATATTAAATGAAGTTTCTTAGTGATCCTAATTTCTAACTCGTTGCGTTTCCAGGCATTTTTTCTTTTTGTGGTGAAGTGAACGTCAAAGATTGAAACGCGGATGTTTATAGATAACGTTTGGATTGAATATTCATTTCGTGTTCACTGTAATTTCTTGATTTGGAAAGATTACACTATGTGTGAAAGATTGATTACGTGATGAAATTTACATTCCAAACGCCATACTAAAGCATTTACAATTTCATCAATTTCAAAATGAATTCTGCGTGTATTGCACCCATTGGATTAACTAAGTTATAATTCGCCTCTCTCGTGTGGTATATAACTCGTACAAGAAAGCTTTTAATGGAGAACTTATCCTTCGCATACGCGGTTAATTTTAATATTAGGAATTAATGACATCTTATGCTATTCGCTTAATGGAGAAAATCGAGAAAAAGTCTTTATTATTAAACCAATAATAACATCGTACAATCTCCCGTTAAAAGATTGGGCATCATTTTCAAACCTTACCTTATGTTGTTTCGTGCGTTGGTCTCTCTTCACATGGAGGTCAAGTTGGTGGCCCCGCCTCTCAGATCTAAAATTTTATATTCATTAAAATCAATTCAGAATTTGAAGTTTCGTGAAATTAGCATTTGGTCACATTTGCTTACCAATAATTTCTTTCAATTAAAACTTTTAATTTCTCAGAACTGTGTACTTAACTCGACATGAAGGTTTTGAATTGCGACTTAGATCTACAGGGCGGCCCAAAAGTAGGTATACAGTTAGTTTCATATGTTGATTTTTTAAATTCAGCTGTATACCTACTTTTTGGCCACCCTGTATTATGAAAGAAATTTGGTTATTCTTTCACTGCAAAACTAGAAAATATATTCAATTATAGGCGACTTCGGTACACTTTTAAAACTCTGCCGTGTGTACCTTACATGAGAGTGGAAAAAGAATACTAAACATACTCCGTAAAATATAAATACTTCAAGGGTACATAGGGTACAGGGTAGGGACCGACCGAAGTTCGGTTTCGATTTCGACCCGAACTGCCCTTCGGGTTCAGTGGAATCGGAGCGACTCTTTTCTACTGTACTGCAGGCAATATCATCAACACCAAACGGGCGAATTTGACCCCAGTAAACGCTGAAGATGTCATCCTCCTTTCAAAAACCTTGAAATATTTGAACTTTGAATATTGAATGAATCGAAATGTACTTTTCTTATTAATTTGCATTAATGAACATTAATATTTTTGGAATGTTTTTTGAGTTTTCTTTAATTATGTGCTCCACATTTTGCGTGAAAAGGAATAATAAAGCGATTGAATTACATTACATAAAAAGTATTGGTACTCCATTTTATATTACAATACTTTCATATAAAGTTCTCTACTTTCAGTTTCGGCCAAAAGTCGAGCCAACTTTCGGTTTCAGTTCCGAAAGTGCCGAAGTACTTTCGGTCGGTCCCTATTACAGGGGGTACATAGTAGATCAATAGTAGATAGAGAGTAGATAAAATGGTTATCTTCTTGACAAGTGGTGTCCTCTGGAGCTAAATGAAAACTGCAAAAAATACTCTTCCGAGGATAAAAGAAAAACTTTCGGTGTACTCTCGTAGTACCTTCGGTCTACCGAGTGTACTCTTTACACATACTTTATACCTAGAGTACATTTACTCCTTTTTGACCTCTCGGATATAAGGTACACACACATCAGACAGTTTTAGTAGAATTATTGCAGATTTTAAAAATAAAAACATGTCCACTTCGTTCAACCATCTTAACTTTGAACAACTCTTCAAGAACTACTTCAGATATTGGAATCATTTTGCGGGATTAATTTCTAAAAATAGAATAAAATCCCTTTTAATGTATAATAATTATGAAAGATACATTAATTTACTGAGTAATTTATTGAGTAATTTACTGAATAATTTACTGAGTAAGCTTCAGTTAATATTATTTTTGCATGGAACATATTTCAAAACTTTAAAAATCACAGTTAAGCATCAAAGTTATTCATTCGGTATTCGGCATTCGGCAATATTTATTTTATTTTCCAACTTTTTCAGAAACATAAATACTTCCAACCACAACACTAAAAGGAACAATTCAACTTTAGTTACACTAACGATAGCTCAAGAGGCTATCCAGAATATTATATATATATATATATATATATATATATATATATACAGGCCCGGATTTAGCTATAGGCGAACTAGGCGATCGCCTAGGGCCTCGCGCCAAAGGGGGCCTCGCTCAAGCCGTTTTGCGCGTTCTGTTCAAGTGATATTAATGATTTAGAACTCTATGAAGAACTTAAAGTACTTTGCAGGTTTATACCTGAGAAAACAGATCTCGGAAATGCCCTTGTTTATATAGTGCAAAAACAACTAAGTGAGATTTATCCTAATGTTTATGTTACACTTCGAATAGTATTAACCATCCCAGTTACTGTTGCTTCGGCTGAAAGAAGTTTCTCGCGTCTCAAACTTATTAAAACATATTTGCGTTCCACCATGTCTCAAGCGAGATTGCAATCATTAGCTATGTTATCAATAGAAAACGATATAACAAATTCATTAGATTATTCTCAATTAATTGAAGAGTTTAGCTCGAAGAAAAGTAGAAAAGCATCGCTCACTATTATAAAAAATGAAATGTCAACATCTCTTATACATCACATATGAAAAACGTTTGTATACTATGGAAAGTCATTACCTATAATATTATATAAATTTTAGAAATCATTGTCTTATATTTTCGATACAAATCTTGATTCATATTATAATTTATACTTATTTGTATGGTTTATTTATATTTCTTATACAATTTCCATGCGTGATTATTTTGGTTTGGTTTAATTTTTAAGTGCTGGCATAGTTCTGTCTATGCGGCATTCTAATATTGCTGGTATAGTACCGATAATTAAGTCCATATTTTCATATATATAGGCCTAGGGCCTCGCAATTTCTAGATCTGCCTAGGGCCTCGCAACTTCTAGATCCGGCCCTGTATATATATATATATATACGCCAATTCCTTCTAAATATTTAATATTGTATGGCTCTCCTTGATCAGCAAATCTGATAATCGTTGTAGTCTCTCAGATAAGAGACTTGTTTCCTCTCTCGGTCCCCATGATTCAAAAGTACAAAGAAGAACATGCATGGATTCTTATTTCCCTTCTCACTGTCTCATTTCTTGTGTGTGTGTGTGTTGTGTGTGTGTGTGTGTGTGTGTACTTTGGTACACACACCAAACGTTTACTGTTACATGGGGCACTGTATTGTCCGAATGGCTTGGCTCCTCATGCGGAGTTAAACAAGGTTCCTTACTCTTTTCTCTACTGTTTAATATATATAATATATATATATATATATATATATATATATATATATATTATATTGCTGTATTAATTGCTTCTCTTAGTGAGGCAAGAGTGGGATGCTGTATGGATGACATGAGGATAAATAACTTGGTCTATGCCCATGATATGGTGTTAATAAGTCCTTCGGTGAAAGGTCTGGATCAACTTATAAAAATTTGTGAATCATATTCTCAGAACAAGGAGTCAATGACATTAATTTTAATGTTACTAAAACTAAGGTTATGCAATTCTATCCCAAAAGCTCAAACCAAAGAGCTGATATTATTTTCAAATTGAGAGACGAACCTCTAGAGCAGGTACAAGAATTTAAATATCTGGGTCAAACTATCACCAGCTCCTTGAATGACGACTCAGACATAAGGAAACAATATCGAAGTTACTGCTTTAAGGCAAACATGATTATAAGGAACTTCAAATTCTGTACAAGCGAAGCTAAAGACACTCTTTTTCGTACTTCCTGCACTAATATTTATGGGCAGCAACTGTGGGTTAATTATAAAAAAGTTTCCTGCAGAACCCTCAATTTGCTTTACAACAAATCCTATAGACTGTTGTATAAGTTACCTCCAAGATGCTCAGCTTCTCAAATGTTCATTGACCGCAACGTTCCGAGCCTCCCTGATGTAACAAGACGTACCCAATACAGCCTAAATGTGAAGAATTAAAAACTCAGACAATCCAATTGTCCAAGCTATTCATCAGTCCTGCTTTATGTCTTCTAAACTGTGGATCTCTTGGTATGAAAGTGTTTGTCTATAGCTCCACTTAATTCCTACATTAGCCATCCCATTACATGTAGGCCTACTTTTTATTTTTATGAACCTGTTATTACAATTTTTTATTATTTCTTGTTTCTCTACGTGTATTATTGTTATTTCTTTTAAGTCCTTTTTTTGTTTTTCTTTTTAAATTTATTGTTTAATTAGTTGTATCATTAATTACCTTGATGGATAGTGTACCTTTTTTATGAGATTTGTCTCCTGCCAATAAACATTATTGGTATTATCATTATCAGCATTTTTGTAGTCTTAACAGTTGCTAGTTTTTATTATTACTTGTTGGAGTACGTGTATCACTCTTTATTTCTCCTTAAGTCATAATTTTTAGTTTTTAAAATTTATTATTATTTGATTTATCTTATCGTTTATTACCTTCAAGAATATTATACTATGTTATGGGATTTATAATCTGTCAATAAAGCTTATCATTATCATATATATATATATATATATATATATATATATATATATATATATATATATATATATATATATATATATATATATATATATATATATATACACTCGTATATATATATATTTATATTATGAATCCATACGTTACAAGTTTTCTTAAGATCGTCCATAGACGTATGTTATCCGAAGTTTACTTTCAGAGATTTAGGTGGTTAGGGCCTACAATGATTCTCACTCAAATGAACTGTAAGGGATTAACAGAAATACATACAATTATACGCATTTAACTTCGTTAAAGCAGTTAATGTATGTCTATTGTCTATGTATAATGGAACAAACCACTGTACGAAAGACTTTTTGCGTTCTTTCATGCATATCTTAATTTTGCATGCGCTAATTTAGAGAAAACTGCAAAACATTTTGAGTTTTTGGCGATGTTGTTTCTATTATACCAAAAAATGAGGGAAACTTTAGACAAAATTACGTCAACATAAAGTTAATGGGACATAATGTTTTGTCACGTTCGAATTTTGTAGAAATTTCTCAGTCAATACTGATATATTTTATATTCTATTATTAAAACGAAGCATTTTTTGGATCACCTGAAGATCAGGGGCCCCAGCCTTCTTTAGTTAGCTTTATAAGGCTAACTAACGAAAATATCACGACCTAACCTAACCAATCGTCAAGGGCGTACAGTTGACCTAACGCTTTGTTAGGTTAGGTCGTGATATTTTCGTTAGTTAGCCTTATAAGGCTAACTAAAGAAGGCTGGGGGCCCTGATCTTCAGGTGATCCCATTATTTTTTCAATAAATGGATTAAAATTAACAGTGCATGGCATTAATATAAACGCTTTCAACAGTACTGTTTTCAAAACGATTTCATCAAAACTGACATAATTTCGGCTCTCTGTGGATGATAGAACATCATAAAAGCTAGTAGTGTACCGATTAATCTCATCGGCAGAATCGGCCAATTTTTGGTCATCGTAATCGGCCAAATTTAGCCGATTTTCTTACCGATTCTTTGAAATTTTAAAATTTTCACTACAAAACAAAATCTATATTTATAGAAAATTTAACATACAAAAAAAAACTATTTATGATAATTTATACTCATTTTGTTAAGGAGTTTATTCACTTTTCCGGGAGATTTGACAACAGGCAAAATAATAACAATAATAATAATAATAATAATAATAATAGGCGCCCTAACGGTAATGCCTGAAAGTTGTACTGTGTATAATAATAATCTTACTAATAATAAATTTTCTATCAGTCATGGCGGATAACTTGTTGAAAATAGTCTCGTATAATGTAAGGTCAGTGAGGAATTCAACTGTAGATGTTCATAAAATCTGTGACAGTGCAGATTTGATACTCCTGCAGGAGCACTGGCTACCTAAGCAAGAGCTAAAATTCCTCTCTACCATCCATGATGACTTTATGTACCATGCGTCATCAGCAGTAGACTTGTCAGATGAATTAATGTACGGTAGGCCTTTTGGTGGTGTTGCTTTCTTAATAAGGAAAATTTGTCAAAACATATAAAAATTTTAACAAGCGATAATGTAAGGTTGTTAGGCATTGAATTACAAGTGAACAATGATTGCATATTAATTGTAAACTGCTATTTACCATACAACAACGGCAGTAATCTAGATGAATACATTGATTTGCTGTACAAAATTAAGTCATTATCAGATAACCCCAAATATTCTCACTGTATAATAATCGGGGACTTTAACGCGCATGTGAACTCGGAATTCTTTGTAGAATTGGGTAACATGTGCCTGTCGGCCAATTTAAGTATAAGTGATGTAGATGTATTAGGGGTAACCAGTGGTAATTTTACATACGTTAGTGATATGAGTGGTACCACCAGGTGGATTGATCATTGTCTCACTAGTAATAATCTAAAACAGTGCTTCTTAAAGTGGTGAATGGTTCACCCAAGGGTGAATGAAATAATAAGGGTGAATGAGCTAAACTAGACTGAATTATTATAATTTTTGCTCAGGTTTGAAACTGGTAACTGCCTGACTGGGTAAATATAGACTAGCTGGCAGCTGTGCAGACTTTCTTATTGCCAGTGATAGTGAGTTATTAAATTTTATCTATGAAAATGAAAATCTCCATGTGGCATGCTAACGTCCAGGAAGGCAATTTCTACAATTTCTCCCATTTGGAAAGCTTCCTTAAAGATAGTGAATGGGAAGAAAAACAACCTGATCTGGAGAAATCAATGAAGAACATCATTTGCGACCATCTGCAGTTGCTCTAGCAATTTTGTGGTATATTTTCCTCAGAAAGATGCACAGGCCTTGGATAGTCAGATGTGGATAATATAATCAATCCGTTCATTACCAGCCACATCAAGCAAGCAGATGTCGAGATCACAGAGGTGTTAATGGAACTCCATCATGACTTCTCCCAAAAATCGTGTTTTGAGACGTACTCCTACTATGAAGACTATTGGGTTGGATTATTTGAATTTCTTGAATACAAATCAGTTGCATTGAGGGCCCTTGAAGTACTAGTGATAATGTCAACTACTTTTATGTGTGAACAAGGATTTTCGGCTTTGGTAGAATTGAAAACCAAGAAACGAAATTCTCTTCTAGATGTTGATTCTGTGATGTTGGGTGCTGTGGAAAAGGAAATTGAGCCTCGATTTCGGAAGCTTATCACAGGAATGCACGAACACCCTAGTCATTGATGTTGCAAACCCGTTAAAAATATGCAGTGGTATGTGTGATGCTTGCCAATAATTATTAGCTTTGTTTTCAGTTTTCCATTAGTTTTCATTAGTCTTTCATTTTTTGTTTTATTAATGTAACTATACAAAAAACAGATTTTTTGTTAATAAGAATGCTCGTCACTCATTTTTTTTCAGTTTTGTTCAGGTGATAAAATAAACGATATATTTTTAGCAAATAATCATTATTCCTTTCCGAACGAAGTGTTGACATGATCCATATTTAATTGTATATATAGAGAGAAAGGAAAATGGAACATAAGCAAATTATAAGGTGAAGTTGTGGGTGAATGAAATTTTGTAACAAAGACTCAAGGGTGAATGACATTGAAAAAGTTTAAGAAGCACTGATCTGAAGGATCGAATTGATAGAGTTCATATTCTGCATGATTTCCTTCTTTCTGATCAAAGACCATTAGAACTATTAATTAGTTTTTCCAATTTATGCGCAACACGACATAGCAAGAATTCAATAGGTAAGAATAATCGCGTCGATTGGTCTAATGTTAATATGTAACAGAGAATATAATACAAAGACAGAACAGTTCACCTCTTTAATAATTTAGAAATTTTGCATCTTGCCTGTAGTAATCCTTGCTCAAATGATTCTCACTGTAAACTCATAGATAGGTATTATAGTACACTGTAAGATAGTATCCCTTTTAAGAGAAGCAGGAAGCCCCCTGATTAAATCTTACAACTATCATACTAAGATTATTCCTGGATGGAATGATCTTATTGCCCCCCTGAAGAGGGAATCGAAAGACGTCCATGATTTGTGGTGCTTTCATGGTAGACCCAGATTAGGACCAATACAGTATACATGAATATGTGTAGAAGTCGGGGTCAGTATAAGGCGGCCACAAGGCAATGTAAACAGGAAGAAGAGTCTATTTGAGCATGAAAAGCCTGTGAAGCTCGCATAAATAACGATAATAACAAATTTTGGAAATTTGTTAAGAATCAAACGGGTGTCAAAAATGTCCTCCCTCCGACAATCAATGGGGTGTCGGGGGAGGATGAAATTGCAAAGCTGTGAAAAAACCACAACTCTAACATTCTTAACAGTGTGAGTAGGGATAATCTTAAGATAGATTGCAGCGAAACGACTGTGGGAGGGACAAGGGAAAATACTTTTATATCATTTTCTGAAGTAAAGAGGTTAATTAAAGAGTTAAAGACTGGTTCTGCGTCAGGGGTAGATGACTTATCGAATGAGCACTTAAAATATGCCAATGACGTAGTATGTCTGCATATATCATTGCTCCTATCAACCATGCTTGCTCATAGCTATATCCCTGCAAAGTTCATGAGGGTATATATTTTGCCCTTGGTCAAAAATAAGTACGGAGACATTCTGTCCAGCAATAATTACAGGCCTATTGCTGTCGCTTCCTGCTTCTCGAAACTACTAGAAAAACTCTTGTTACTCCGATTAAATGATTTCCTATGGACATCTCCAAATCAGTTTGGTTTTAAAAGGTCCCACTCAACTGACCTGTGTATCTATGTACTTAGAGGAACAATATCTAAATACATTGACAGTAATTCAACTATTTATAGCTGTTTCCTCGATATAAGTAAGGCATATGATAGGGTGAACCACAATATTTTATTTGAAAAACTAGAAGACAGGAAGGTTCCCATGTACATATTAAATGTATTGAAATTTTGGCATTCCCGCCAATCTTTCACCGTTAGGTGGGGCAATGTACTATCCGAGTGTTTTGGCTCCTCTTGTGGGGTGAGACAAGGCTTCTTGCTCTCCCCAATGCTGTTTAATGTGTATATTGACAGATTAATTGCTTCACTTAATGAGGCAACAGTGGGATGTTGTATAGATAACACAAGGATAAATAACTTAGTTTATGCCGATGATATGGTGTTAATAAGTCCCTCTGTTAAAGGTCTGGATCGGCTACTAAAAGTCTGCGAAGTGTATTCGCAGAAACATGATATTCTTTTTAATGTTACAAAAACTAAGGTTTTGCAATTTCATCCTAAAAGCTGTAATCAGCCAGCTGATATAAGGTTTAAAATGAATGGTGAAGTAATTGAGGAAGTACAAGAGTTTAAGTATTTGGGTCAAACTATTACCAGCTCCTTGAGAGATGACTCGGATATAAGGAAACAATCTCGAAGCCTGTGTGCTAAAGCGAATATGACCATAAGGAACTTTCGATTCTGTACAAGTGAAGCTAAAGACACTCTCTTTCGTACTTTCTGCAGTAATATATACGGACAGCAACTGTGGGTGAATTATAAAAAAGGTTCTGGCAGAACCCTAAATTTGCTGTACAACAGGTCTTTTAGACTCTTACATAAATTACCCCCGAGATGCTCAGCTTCGCAAATGTTTGCTACCCGCAATGTCCCGAGCTTCCCGGAGGTAACAAGACGCGCTCAATACAGTCTAATGCAAAAAAATAAAAAAATCAACCAACACGATTATCCAAGCTATCCATGAATCCTGCCATTTATCCTCTAAGACAGTGCTGTCCAACTTCTATAAAGCGAGGCCAAGATGTTGCCTATAATCATACACTGTTGGTTAATACGACTTAGGAACCCGCTGAATGTTGTTCTCCCTACTAGAACTGACAAAATAGGGAAGAAAATTCAGAAATTAAATTTGGCAAACGTCCATTCCGCGGGCCGTAAGTTGGACAGCGCTGCTCTAAGATATGGAATTTTTGGTACGAAAACGTCTGTCTGTAGCTCCACTTAACTTCGACATTACAATATTAATCAATTGTATATATTTCTATCCTTAGTATGTGAACTGTCATTGTATTAATAATATTTGTCATATGGACTATAGTCTGCCAATAAACCTTTTCATTTTCATTTTCATTTCAAAGTGTAATTATGTAAAAATATTTTACATTCAAGAAAAAACGCAAAGTTTAATAAGTTAAGTTGCCCATAAATTTAATTTTCTCTAACTAGCTAATCCCTAAATATTATAAACTATTGTAATCTCCTACTCCATATTAATAATAATTCTATATTAAATTGTACTTTATAATTTATGTATTAAACCATCTTAATATGTTGACTTTATTTTAAGTATTTTAATAATTTTATGAACCCAAATTGTATATCGTTTATTTTTTCTTCAAAATGGTCACCAGGGACTCGAAATTTTAATGAAAAATCTTGCTGTTGTTGACATTGTTGAAGAAAGAAAATACTTTCAACATAAGGAAAACCAATTACTTTAAATATTGGTATTTAGTTTATGAAAGTAAAATAAAATTATTTTATCATTTTACTGAGTAATAAAACTAGTTAACATCATTTTAACGACGAAATATGAGAAACAAATTCTGGTACCATATATTGTGGAGTGAGCTAAGAAAAAGCATATATATATATATATATAAACCAATTTGAAATTTAAAAATATGAAAATTGAAAGTTTTCACATTAGAAAGTTAGGTTCTTTTGCATTATCCTCCCAACACAATTTTTTATATAATGTTGGTTTGGTTTTGGTTATGGTACTTTATTTTCCTTCCATTATAAAAAAAATTAGTGTTGGGATTAGGTTAGGTTAGGTTTGGTTAGGTTAGGTTAGGTTAAAAACAGCCCGCCGCAGGCGTTAGCCGTAGTTAGCCGGCTTCAAGTTAGGTTAGGTTAGGTTAAAAATATTTATTCATATAACTAATGATGTAATTTCAGAATATTTTGCTCCCAACAGTTATATCATTTTCCTTTTTTTATTTCAGAATTTGTGATATAAAAAAAAATTAGTGTTTGGAGGATAATGCAAAAGTACCGAAAGTTTTCACATTCCCCTTCATAAAATTTATGAAAGGAATTGATTTTTTAAAAATATAATCAAAGAATCGGCATCGGCATCGGCTAAATTTTGGAATCGGTACTTCGCTAACGAAAGCGTTATCGGTGTATAATAGAATTATTTGTTTTCGACCTAAAAACCTTCTAAAAACTTTCTTTAGTGTTTGAGGGAAATTTTGCATTGCTATTTTGAGTAAAGTTCCTGCGTCATTTCAAAGTAAATACATTAAATTATTTTGGAAGAACGATACAGACTCTTATTTAATTTTACTATGTTCATTGTGAAACGATACATTATCTTTGTTAGAGTAACTATAATTAAGGGTTGTTTATGTAACACTTGATGATACGTTACATTTCTTGCAACATTATTTTGTACTGAGAGAAAAACTTCACACAAAAATAAAGTTAATCTCGGTCATATTATTATTTGTCACCTTCCCGTAGAAACTAAAAACAAAGCATAGCTGATACTCATTTTAAATACCACGTTAGTTTAAAATACTACGCTAGTTTAAAATAACACGAGCTAACTACCTCTCAATTCTCTCGCAGTCTGAAAACTGGCTTTGCAATGTAAGTTTCTGAAAACTCTGATAGTATTTATTATTTAGCTCACTCGGGAAGTTGTTGTTGATAATTTGAAACAAACACTTAAATTCTCAGTACTTGCTCTAATGATTCACCTATTTGGAAACTAATGTTAGCTGACTAATTACGCACACAGTCGGATTTTGTTGATTCTCTTGTTAACGAAAACGCTTATTTTCAACAAAATATTTTTCATTTTATTCAACAGAATATTTTTACTTTCAATTCATCATATATTAATTTTGTTGAAACATTTGTACAAAGTATTAATTTGCCGAATCTGACACCTTTTTTTAATTCTCATTTCTTCAGTTTCCTTAAGTTACGCATCTTTATTCTCATCCTGAAATAAGTAAAAAGTTTTAATTACGCATTTAAATAGTTTAACCACTGGTAATTATAATTACTGATTTAAATTACTGAAAGGTTGTAATTAAAATTTTTATGTGGTAAATTCAGTATTAAAGATCAAAGGCGGATCAAGAGATGTGGCCAGATGACTTAATTGAAGCAACGTGGACATAAGCATTCAAACGTTTTACCTAATTTTGTTTAACCAGTATGGGGTCCCCAAATTAAGCCCCGTTACTTCAATTAAGCCCCCTGGTCCCCCCTCTGGATCCACCTATGTTAGAGGTTAAAATACTTCATATTCATGTAAACTGATTTTATTGTCGGCTTACCAAGAAGGCACCATACATCGTCAGCGTCTTTTGATTTCTTTTAAGAGCAGCAATGAAATCATTCCATCCAGGAATAATTTTAATATGACGGTTATAAGTTGTAATCAGACGTATTCCTGCCTCCTTTAATATTGATACTATATCATTATAATACCTGTCTATGAACTTAAAATTAAAATAATTTGAACAGAAATTACTGAAGACAAATCGCAAAATTTCTATATTGTTTTAAGAAGCTGTTCTGTCCTATTTCTATATTCTATTTTCTGTTGCGTATTAACATTAGAGCAGTTGATGCGGTTATTCTTAACCAGTGAGTTATTATTAGTCGGTATTATTATGATCATGAAGTTAATTACTATTTCTAATAGTTATTAGTTTTACAAAAAAAAAAAATCCAAATTTCGCATGAGCATTAAAGTCCCCATTGTTATACACTGAAAATATTGAAAATATTTGGGATGATCTAGTACTGACTTCATTTTCTACAAAATATAGATGTATTCATCTAGATACCTGTCATTCTTTTATGATAGATAGCATTTTGTAGGTAAAATGCCTTTGTTGTTTATGACATTCAATTCCTTTTTGCCTTTAATTATTATATATTTATTATATAATTACTTATATAATTTAATTATTTAATAATTATCATATATATATATATATATATATATATATATATATATATATATATATATATTATATATATATATATATATATATATATATATTGTTTTAAAGTTGCTCAGAACATAAGTTCATTTAAAGTCTGAATCTAAAATTGCGAAAGGCTTCTTTTTTGACATATCTTTTGGGTCATATTTTAACTCCTACTGATAAACTGATAAATATTACGAATAATTTATTATGATTAATTTTCAATACTCACATCATGAAGACCTCTAAAATTATATTTAAATATGGTTAATTAAATACCTATTAAAATTACCTATTAAAATATAGCTTATCATGGTATGGTTGAGATTTTGAATATGGCATAATTTCCTGTCCCTGGTTGCTCATAAGTTCATAACTATTAAAAATGCGGAAGACAAGTGAAAATATTAGATATCCTCTATGGTAGGGGTCACCAATAAGTGGACCGCAGTCCGGATCCAGACCGTCAGAAATAAACTCGTACTCTGATTAAAGGATTTATTTTAAAATATAGCCAAATTTTGACATTTCGAAAAAATCAAAATCAATCTTTTTATTTATTTTCTTTTTGTAAAATTTAAATTTAAATTTAAAATTAAAATTTTTCATTCGGAAAATTAAAAGTGGTGATTTTAATTTGATTTTGGTAAAATAATGTCGATCACATTTCGAAAACACTCCAGACTACAAAGGAAATGTGGGTAGTGGACTTTGGTAGAGTTACACATATGCGAATCCAGAAGGGGGTAGGCCATGGGGCTTAATTAAAGCAACGGGGCTTAACTGAAGCAAGGTGGATATAAGCATTCAAACGTTTTACCTAATTTCGTTTAACTAGGATGTATGGGGCCTCCAAATTAAGCCCCATTGCTTCAATTAAGCCCTCTGGCCCTCCTTCTGGATCCGCCTATGGAGTTACAGAAACGGTGCTATAGCATTTACGTCAAAATTTAACTTATACGCCAAAATGTGTTCGTTTTTTATAGGTTCGTTTCAG
>JAJOZX010000149.1:665000-710000 GCA_023014485.1 Bathynomus jamesi
TATTTGACTGAAAGTAATGAACTAAGAAGGAGGTCTTTCAGGTTTTTAAGAAAAACCAGTAGCAAACACTAGTTTATGCCCAGCATTTGTTTGTTTGGGGTGGGCTGATTGTATTAAATTTTAATTATTCAAATCGTTTTTTATTTTTCGTCGTATCCCCCAGTAATTGGGGGTTCAATTATTTGGTCAATAAAACTATAGAAAAGAACTCAGTCATGAAAATCTTAAGCTTCACATTGCCATCCGTAATAATAATAATAATAATAATAATAATAATAATAATTCCCTCAACTTTTTTCTTCTAATATTATCCTACTTTTAAAAAAAATTCAGCTCTTTTTAGAGACCCAAAAGTTAACAAACAGACAGACAGACAGACAGAATCGCACATAACTTGATTTTATATATATATATATATATCGTAAAGAACGACGCTTGTATAGGAGATATTCCGCGCAAGACGAGAAAGAGAAAACAACAAATGAAAAATGAAGTACCACCTGGGAATCGAACCCGGGATCTTCCGATTGCCGGTCAGACGCGATAACCACTACACCATGGACTTCACTTTCCAAATGCCGTAATTCTCTACATACTCGCAGAAACCAATGCCCCAAGGGGCACCTCCCGCATGCCGTAACATTATATACATTCAACTGCAAAGAACACGCAGTATAAATAACGTAAAGAACGACGCTTGTATAGGAGATATTCGCGCAAGACGAGACAGAAAGAGAAAACAACAAATGAAAAAATGAAGTACCACCTGGGAATCGAACCCGGGATCTTCCGATTGCCGGTCGACGCGATAACCACTACACCATGGACTTCACTCTTCCAAATGCCGTAATTCCTCTACATACTCGCAGAAACCAATGCCCCAAGGGGGCACCTCCCGCATGCCGTAACATTATATACATTCAACTGCAAAGAACACGCAGTATAAATAACGTAAAGAACGACGCTTGTATAGGAGATATTCCGCGCAAGACGAGAAGAGAAAACAACAAATGAAAAATGAAGTACCACCTGGGAATCGAACCCGGGATCTTCCGATTGCCGGTCAGACGCGATAACCACTACACCATGGACTTCACTCTTCCAAATGCCGTAATTCCTCTACATACTCGCAGAAACCAATGCCCCAAGGGGCACCTCCCGCATGCCGTAACATTATATACATTCAACTGCAAAGAACACGCAGTATAAATAACGTAAAGAACGACGCTTGTATAGGAGATATTCCGCGCAAGACGAGAAAGAGAAAACAACAAATGAAAAATGAAGTACACCGGAATCGAACCCGGGATCTTCCGATTGCCGGTCAGACGCGATAACCACTACACCATGGACTTCACTCTTCCAAATGCCGTAATTCCTCTACATACTCGCAGAAACCAATGCCCCAAGGGGGCACCTCCCGCATGCCGTAACATTATATACATTCAACTGCAAAGAACACGCAGTATAAATAACGAAAGAACGACGCTTGTATAGGAGATATTCCGCGCAAGACGAGAAAGAGAAAACAACAAATGAAAAAATGAAGTACCACCTGGAATCGAACCCGGGATCTTCCGATTGCCGGTCAGACGCGATAACCACTACACCATGGACTTCACTCTTCCAAATGCCGTAATTCCTCTACATACTCGCAGAAACCAATGCCCAAGGGGGCACCTCCCGCATGCCGTAACATTATATACATTCAACTGCAAAGAACACGCAGTATAAATAACGTAAAGAACGACGCTTGTATAGGAGATATTCGCGCAAGACGAGAAAGAGAAAACAACAAATGAAAAAATGAAGTACCACCTGGGAATCGAACCGGGATCTTCCGATTGCCGGTCAGACGCGATAACCACTACACCATGGACTTCACTCTTCCAAATGCCGTAATTCCTCTACATACTCGCAGAAACCAATGCCCCAAGGGGGCACCTCCCGCATGCCGTAACATTATATACATTCAACTGCAAAGAACACGCAGTATAAATAACGTAAAGAACGACGCTTGTATAGGAGATATTCCGCGCAAGACGAGAAAGAGAAAACAACAAATGAAAAAATGAAGTACCACCTGGGAATCGAACCCGGGATCTTCCGATTGCCGGTCAGACGCGATAACCACTACACCATGGACTTCACTCTTCCAAATGCCGTAATTCCTCTACATACTCGCAGAAACCAATGCCCCAAGGGGGCACCTCCCGCATGCCGTAACATTATATACATTCAACTGCAAAGAACACGCAGTATAAATAACGTAAAGAACGACGCTTGTATAGGAGATATTCCGCGCAAGACGAGAAAGAGAAAACAACAAATGAAAAAATGAAGTACCACCTGGGAATCGAACCCGGGATCTTCCGATTGCCGGTCAGACGCGATAACCACTACACCATGGACTTCACTCTTCCAAATGCCGTAATTCCTCTACATACTCGCAGAAACCAATGCCCCAAGGGGGCACCTCCCGCATGCCGTAACATTATATACATTCAACTGCAAAGAACACGCAGTATAAATAACGTAAAGAACGACGCTTGTATAGGAGATATTCCGCGCAAGACGAGAAAGAGAAAACAACAAATGAAAAAATGAAGTACCACCTGGGAATCGAACCGGGATCTTCCGATTGCCGGTCAGACGCGATAACCACTACACCATGGACTTCACTCTTCCAAATGCCGTAATTCCTCTACATACTCGCAGAAACCAATGCCCCAAGGGGGCACCTCCCGCATGCCGTAACATTATATACATTCAACTGCAAAGAACACGCAGTATAAATAACGTAAAGAACGACGCTTGTATAGGAGATATCTCCTATACAAGCGTCGTTCTTTACGTTATTTATACTGCGTGTTCTTTGCAGTTGAATGTATATAATGTTACGGCATGCGGAGGTGCCCCCTTGGGGCATTGGTTTCTGCGAGTATGTAGAGGAATTACGGCATTTGGAAGAGTGAAGTCCATGGTGTAGTGGTTATCGCGTCTGACCGGCAATCGGAAGATCCCGGGTTCGATTCCAGGTGGTACTTCATTTTTTCATTTGTTGTTTTCTCTTTCTCGTCTTGCGCGGAATATCTCCTATACAAGCGTCGTTCTTTACGTTATTTATACTGCGTGTTCTTTGCAGTTGAATGTATATAATGTTACGGCATGCGGGAGGTGCCCCCTTGGGGCATTGGTTTCTGCGAGTATGTAGAGGAATTACGGCATTTGGAAGAGTGAAGTCCATGGTGTAGTGGTTATCGCGTCTGACCGGCAATCGGAAGATCCCGGGTTCGATTCCCAGGTGGTACTTCATTTTTTTTTTCTGTTGTTTTCTCTTTCTCGTCTTGCGCGGAATATCTCCTATACAAGCGTCGTTCTTTACGTTATTTATACTGCGTGTTCTTTGCAGTTGAATGTATATAATGTTACGGTATGCGGGAGGTGCCCCCTTGGGGCATTGGTTTCTGCGAGTATGTAGAGGAATTACGGCATTTGGAAGAGTGAAGTCCATGGTGTAGTGGTTATCGCGTCTGACCGGCAATCGGAAGATCCGGTTCGATTCCCAGGTGGTACTTCATTTTTTCATTGTTGTTTTCTCTTTCTCGTCTTGCGCGGAATATCTCCTATACAAGCGTCGTTCTTTACGTTATTTATACTGCGTGTTCTTTGCAGTTGAATGTATATAATGTTACGGCATGCGGGAGGTGCCCCCTTGGGCATTGGTTTCTGCGAGTATGTAGAGGAATTACGGCATTTGGAAGAGTGAAGTCCATGGTGTAGTGGTTATCGCGTCTGACCGGCAATCGGAAGATCCGGGTTCGATTCCCAGGTGGTACTTCATTTTTTTCATTTGTTGTTTTCTCTTTCTCGTCTTGCGCGGAATATCTCCTATACAAGCGTCGTTCTTTACGTTATTTATACTGCGTGTTCTTTGCAGTTGAATGTATATATATATATATATATATATACCGTATATATATATATATATATAGAGCCTTGGTAACCTTGGTTTAGCTTCCGCCCGAATTGTTCATTCTGACGAAGGTCAAATTTGTCACTCCCCCTTAGACTTAGTTTAACGTGGAATCCGAACCACGCCCCACCAGCAGCCCAGCGTCTTCACTACTAGGCTAACCAGGGTACCCATTTATCTACCAACCAATTTTTATTATATGAAGGATGAACAGCCGTGTTTGCTGCATACTGCATAAATTATGCATATAAAATACATTTTTTATTTTAGGACATATGACAAATAATTTATTGAAACTACTTCTTTATATATATATTTATTTTCTATGTAAATAGATTTTCTATATTGCAAAGAGAAAAAACAATAAAATAAACATGTGGGGGGGGGGGGTCTAAAAAAAAAGCAAACATTACAAAATGGGTTTTTGCAACAATATATATATAGGGGGGTTCAAAAAAATTTGACCACTTATGTGGCGCTAAAATGTCATTGCTTATCATTTATAGTTTGGGTATTTTGGTTCACTCACACAATCCCTGAAAAAACGACATTATTATTAAAAATCGAGCAAATAAACACACAAATACTTACATAAACAAAAAACAAATAAACTATAAGTGGTAAGAAATGACATATTAGCGTTATATAAGTGTTAAAATGTTTTTGGAGCACACTGTATATTAAAATTTTTAATTAATGATGCAAAGATTAACCTTCTTCAAATATTTCTGTCATCAACTGCAAAACTTACAGGAAATTTTGCGTTATTTTCCGCGTCCGAACTTTTTACTTCAATTCATAATTCAGACTTGATGTAGGAGAGAGTGACTTTCTTCAGGAACAGATTCGTAAATGTTTTCAAACGCGAAAAAGTGTATATTCGAAACGTAAAGGTTTTATTCCTCATTTCAAAGGAGTGTTTTTTTTTTTTTTTGGTCCTTCTCATCTAATGAATTTCCAATTTCTTGGCGTACTTTTTTCCTGAGGAAACAATTTTAATAAAATATTGTTTCAAATACTCGATCCATTTCTGCTTCCTAATATTCACTTCCGATTAACGTTTCATCCGGTATTGCTACGCATATTTGTAAATTCATTTCCGACATTAACTGCTGTTCAAATACCATTAAAAAATATAAATAATTTTATGGCCACGCTCTCTAAACACTTTTTTTTCTAAGTCCGGCAACGAGCAATTGAATGAGAGAGAGAGAGAGAGAGAGAGAGAGAGAGAGAGAGAGAGAGACTGGGCGGAAAAGGTTCACTCTGGACCTCATTAACTCCACTCCAATAATGTTCGGATAAAAAATAATTCCATGTAATTACTTGCTCAAAGAACTCATAAACTTAATATATATATATGTGTGTGTGTGTGTGTGTGTGTGTGCGCATGAAAAATACGTTCATGTGTACAATGTACTCGAGTACATTTACTTTTTTCATTACTATTTTTAATGTTAATATATTTATTAAGTAGCAGAGACCCCGCCCTTCGTGCGAGTAGCAAAAATATCCCACGTTTTATCGTCAAGAGTGTACAGTTGACCTAACCGGGCATTCAATGAACCTAACCGGGTATTCAATAATTTTATCATAGGTTTCGATATATATATATATATATACGTAATGACGTAATTATTTAAAAGGAACTTCCATTCAAGAGAGAAAACGTTAATAAAGTTAGACAAGTCTTCTTTGAAATGGAGAATTGTGACCAGTTTAACATAATTCTCTCTCTCTCTCTCTCTCTCTCTCTCTCTCTCTCTCTCTCTCTCTCCAAATAAACGAAGGAAGTCTAAAGATTATGTAAAGATGGTTTACTCTTTTCAAAGATGAAAGGAATCGCATCGGAGTAATATAAACATGTCAAACTTGATTCAGCGAATTCCTAGGTGGATAATGATAATAAAGAGCCCAATGGCCACCTTGTGCTTCATTGTCTTACCTCATTTTAGCTCATTCTAAAGTGAGAGTGATGTTGGGGGTAAGCATTTCTTATCATAATAAATATTTAAAATGACGACATAATTATTTTGTCAGTAAAAATGCTTGAGCTGATGTGAAATGTTTCGAGGAATATCAACATCTCTCTGGAGTTCGGAGTGAATATTCCTGGTTGGCGAAATGGGGGCGTAGGACGAAGATTCTTTACAAAATTAGACCTTTTCTTTAAAGCTGGAAACAAAATTAATGTTTGCAAATTTATGAATGAGTTCATTGATAAAATTGGAATTGCGGAATTGATTAAAAATCTCTTCAATTCCGAAACAATTCCAATTTCAACCAAAAGAGTTTCCTTCAAATTCGATCGAGTTCCATTTTGTAACGAAATCATTCAAATTCTGAGTAACTTCATATATATATATATATATATATAGCGATTACAAGATTGACAGGAAGTTTGCTCGCGAGAAGTAATCGCATGAGTGTACTCTCTCTGACGTTTCGTGACGTCTGTAACGGAGGTAGGAATCGATGTCAGAGACTCCGAGTGACAAGGATTCGTGAATGTCATTTCCTCATTTTGAAAGTCAGTGAAACCGCGTCAATGAAGATGTCCGCTCTGACGTCATAACTGACGTATAAATTGTTATACAGTTATAATGTCTAAATTTCAATATTACCATAAGTCTGCCCGGAATCCTAGAAAGACCACTAATCTACCGAATGTTTTTAATTTTCTTTTTTTAGGTCTTCATGGTAACAACAAGCGAGTAAAATATTCTTTTCTATCGTTCTTGCGTGTTTATAGCCATTTTGCTCAATTTTAACCAACAGAACCTAAAGCTAAACAAAAAACAGTAAATTAGCGGTTCGTTCTCTCTCTCTCTCTCTCTCTCTCTCTCTCTCTCTATTTCTGCTCGTCCATTGAAGTCTGACCAGGAAATAATTATTTATGCCACATTTCATAATATTTTTTAAAAAATCAATACGTATTTTAGAATTTTCCTTGCTCCCAGTTTATAAATGGTCTTTTCTCATTTTGAGGCTTCATCTTTCGTGTTATCATGTCACTTTTCGGTCTTACTTTATCAAATGAAACAATTATTGTTTCTTAAAATACACTCAATATTTAGATTTCAATTGATTAGCGAATTTTTTTAATTGGTGAGAGCCCGCATCTGTCTTTCTTCGTTCAACTTTTTTCTCCTCAAAAGAGAAATTTATTTTAAGACCGAGTTGTTCTACCACAATTTTTAAAAGAGAGAAAATATTGTAGTATATAACCATTTTATTTATAAAGAAGCACCGATTTTACCGTTCACAATTCTGAAAGAAAAACAAGAAAGAGTACGAACACTCTAAATATGTGTGTGTGTGTGTGTGTGTGTGTGAGAGAGAGAGGGAGAGAGAGAGAGAGAGAGAGTCTACATTTTCTTGGGTTTTTTCAAGATGAATGCGGTCACTTTCATTCTACATCTTAAATGTGCTTTACTTAAGTTTGAACTCTTAATTGAAAACGTAATGAAATTCCGCCTGGTCCTTCCTGTCCTGCATCCACTCTCGCGGTCCATTCGTCCCACAGATTGCTTCCTTCCCACAGCCACACACGCACTCCACAAGCGCCATTCCGCTACCGCTCCTATCCGTTGGCCTATTTGCCATGCACGGTTCCTAAACCTTCCTCCTTATCCACTTGCACCTCATTCGCACTTCAACATACACCTTCCACGCATCAAATTCACGATCATTTTGTTGAAACCTTTCCACTTTTCGTGTACGACAGAACAGTTTCGAAAATGAGTTGAAAGAAGAATTCGAAACATAAAATTAATACAGCGCATATATTGAATTAAAAGTACGCCTTTTTATCTTCTTTTATTTAAGTTAAGATGAAGAAGATTACGTCACTGAAATTTAGGACAAAATATTTGAATGAAGGAGTCTCATTCTTTGTACATAGAGATGATATTCATATTTTATTCACGTTCATTCATGTTATGTTTAGGTTCATTTTCATTAGACTCGTGTCCAAATCATATTCTTTCACGCTACATGTTCATTTTCTTTCTTAATTTTTCATGTCTCTTCATTTTTAACCATTTTTCTTTATAACTTCAATTCAAGCAAGATCCACAATGGCGAAATCACTATTATATAACACGTAAAGAAAGCAGAATACAAATACAGGGTGTCCCAAAAAAACTATATACTCTTTATAGCATCATATATATAAGAGTATATAGTTTTTTTGGGACACCCTGTATTTGTATTTATTAATAGCATTTTCATTTTTAGTAGTACTAGTAATATATATATATATATATATATATAATTATTGTTCTCAGCCATGCCTACTCACAGTTATATCCCTGCAGAGTTTATGAGGGTATATATCACACCCCTTGTCAAAAGTAAATACGGGGACACTGTATGCAGCGATAACTACAGGCCTATTGCTGTTACCGCCTGCTTCTCAAACCTACTTGAGAAACTTTTGGTACGCTGGCTAAATGATCATTTAGGGACGTCTCCTAATCAGTTAGGTTTTAAAAGGTTCCATTGAACTGACCTGTGTATTTATGTTTTGAAAGAGGTTGTATTTAAATATACTGACAGTAATTCAATTATTTATATTTGTTTCTTAGATGTAAGCAAAGCATGTGATAAGGGCAGAGCTGGGCATTTGCGGCATATTTTGCGGTACTGCGGTACTGCGGTACTACCGCAAACCGCAAACCGGAACCGCATAACGCAGTACCGCAAAGGATCGCTGAAAGTACCGCAGTACCGCTACCGCATTCAAATTTCCGCGTACCGGTTTGGTGCCGGTTTGGTAGTTTGGTAGTACCGCAGTACCGCAGTACCGCAAAATATGCCGCAAATGCCCAGCTCTGGATAAGGGTTCCAATGTATGTTTTAAATATATTGAAATTTTGGTACACTCACCAAACTTTAGATTTTCTAAACTATGGGGGCTTCTTGGTATGAAAATGTTTGTTTATAGCTCCACTTAACACCCATATTATCATTTTCATTTATATATGTATGATACTTACTCAGTTATCCGGAACTGAGAGCGGTTCACGATCACGGATAACCCGACTTCACAGTTAACTCAGCATTAATATGAAGACAACAATATGAAGTTCAACGAAGAAAAATTCCAACTTCTAAGATATGGTAATAACAAGGAGTTACAGAAAAAAGGGTGCAAAACTCCGCAAGCCAAACAGATAACACCAAATCCACAAGTCAGGGATCTTGGAGTAATAATGTCGTCGGATGTGGAATTCAGAGAGCACTATAACATCAAAATTACAACGGCTAGAAAAATAATGGGAATCATCTGGAGGAGTTTCCGGAGCAGAAAAACAAACATCATGCTCAAATTATGGAAGAGTCTAGTCCTACCAATAATTGAGTATTGCTCAGTACTCATAAGCCCATACAGAAAACGAGACATTGCGAACATTGAAGCTATACAAAGGACTTTTACGTCTAAGATAGAGGAAACGGAAGGTGAAAACTACTGGTCTCGACTACAATCACTGAAACTCTACTCTCTCGAAAGAAGGCGCGAGCGGTACACAATAATATACATATGGAAAATACTTGAGGGCTCTGTCCCTAACCTTAGAAATGAAATAGAAACAAACTGGAATGAGAGAAGAGGCAGATTTTGTACGGTGCCAGCTGCGGTGGAACAAGGGGCCATGAAAACGAGGATGGAAAATACCCTCAGAGTACGAGGCCCAAAGCTTTTCAATGTCCTACCAAAAGAAGTGAGGAATCTCCAGCACACCGACCTGAATAACTTTAAGAACCAACTAGACAGATTCCTGTGCAAAATCCCTAACCAGCCATGCGTGGCTGGCTACGAGGGCAGGAGATCAGACAGCAATTCCCTCCTTCACCAAATCCCGCAAATGAGGCGGGATGCTGCAGAGGGATCGACCGTAGGTCGATCCTGAACTGTCGTTCGAACTCACCTAAAACTATACACTGCCGGTGGGTGGGTGGTGTAGCCGCTGCTGACAACCACCAGTGACTGGCGTCCTACCTCGTGTGCCACCACATACAGTATTAATCTGTTACATTATAATATACAATTAAGTAGTTTGTACTCACCACAAGACGTGAACATATGCGAAGCCACAAGCGCACATGTGTACTCTATAAAACGCGGAGACACTGACTGAGGCGTGTTGTGGTGGGCTGGCGGGAGGTGTGCCGCGGATGGGTAACTCAGGGTTACATCAGGGTAACTCGGTGTCATGATCACGGATAAGTGCACGTCACAATTAATAAATCACGGTTGAGCGAATTACGGATAACCGCGTGTGTTGAGTGCGGGGTTTCTCCCGAGGTGACGTCCGTTCCCCGTTGACCCCTGGTAGTCGGTAGCTGGTGGGTGAGTGTGTGATTAATGCACGTCTGGTAGCGCGAATACGAAGGTGTTTTTCAAACCAATTTTTACTCCCTGCAGCTAAGTGACTATTTTTAACTTTACATTGCTTCCAAGTTCCCACTTACTTTATATTTATGAGCGTGTCTCTACTCTCTACCACAAATTTAAAATTATGACTTCCATTGCTATTATAAAACACGCCATAGCTTTACTATTTAATGTTATGTTTGTTCAGAGAAATTAATTTACATTTACGTTACGTAATTAATAAAGGGAAATAGGCCATGATAGGAAATCAAATAGGCCTAAGGAAACGGGAATATGGTCTAGCGCGGCAAAAAGAATAGCCCTAGGGTTTATCGCTCTTTAAAAGTCCTAGAGGAGAAATGAGTTGAATTTACTGTCCGAAGCTCATCTTAGAAGTAGGCCCCATTTCTTACGGGTTGGGAAGAGATATTAAACTAAAATTTCCAAGGGAGGGCAAATACGATCTCTTGATAGACTGCTCTCGACTAACCTCTTCTTCCGTTTGACTCTCTGCTTGACCCTCGATCCGATCTGCGCTGCGTTCTCTTTTTCCCTTCTGCCTCGAGAATTTGGATTTTCATCTCGCATTGGGGAAAACGCAATCGTACTTCTTCTTTTCGTTTGATTCTGGAACTTACAAACAATTTTAAAATACATTATATTACGAGTTTTACATATTCCTAACTGTTTTATATTATTTAACCCTAAAAGGACGACCGCTACATATTGGTAACCTTTCAAATACACGCATTCATAACATAACCCTACAAATAATTCCGGCGTTAAAGAGTTAATTAACTTATATTACCTATATTTGACAACATTAAATGATTTTGATACATATTCCAAGTACTATTTGGAACTAAGATTATTTACAAATACATGATGATTTGTTGAAAGGAAAGTGTAGCATCACATGATGTATTCTCTCACACCTCATTGGTTGAACAAAACAACGTCACACGTTCCAGTACAAACAAGTTGAGACCCGTTTGGATGGTTTTGTGCAGACAGTCACCTTCCTTTTTCTGAGATATACCGGCTGAGACGACTTGGAATTTATATCCTAACTTATGTTTTTCATTTATGTTAAAGATTTGACTATTTTATACTATTAAAAATCTCCAATTTGCCAATCCCAGGAATTGAGTACTCTACATTTATTTTATTTGAAGTATTAATAATTTGTACACTTTATTATTAATTGTATTGCAAACTATTTCATTTCGTGTATTTTTTAATTTATTTTTAGTCCTAAATTTTTAGTTTTAAAATTTATTGTTCGATTATTCATAACGTTTATTACTTTTATAAATATTATACTTTTTTATGGGATTTATCAGCTGCCAATAAAGATTATCTTATCATTATCATTTTTTTCATTATCAAAAGGGGAAATTAATCGTTCATTACCCGTAGACTTTTTTTCAATTTCAGGAGGGTGTTATGACGTCATCGATTTATTGTGACGTCAGAGCTGTGTTCGGCGAACACTGGTAAATGAATAAATAACAAGATTGTGTATATATATATATATATATATATATATATATATATATATATATATAACCAAACCGTGCCATACTTTTAATATAAAAATTCCGCGTATAAAATATATTATATATAAAAGGTATATGAAATATTATACGAAGTTAGAAAACTTTATAACTATTTTTTAATAAATTCCTTTTTCCATTAATATTTTTAATTTGTTTTGTGATTTTTCCATTCTTCCATTTCACAAAACTTCAATTTTCCTCTTTCTATATAGTTCAGTTTTTTGGGTTTTTTTAATATATTTTTTTTTTTTTCCCCAAAAAAATTTTTTTATTCAGTTTATATACGTCGATTTTCTTCTTTTTTTCTTTTTCTATTTTCTATTTTTTTCTATTTTTTCCTTTTTCTATTTTCTTTTCGTTACTTGATTTTTAGTTCCGTTTTTAAAAAAAAAAAAATATATTATATATATATATATATACACAGTATATATATATATATATATATATATATATATATAAATTCCTTTCAAAGTTTGTTACAAAAAAAGAAAAACAAAAAAATTTCTGTTCGTTTCTTCCCCCTTTTGCGTTTGTTGCAAACATCCCCGTAAAAATTTTTAGTTTTGAAAATTGTTAGTTTTTAAAAAAAAAAAAAAAATTTTAAATAAAAAAAATAAAAATATTTTCGCAATTTTTAGTTTCGAATTTTACTTCAAAAAGCTTTTTATTATTTTTTTTTTTAAATTTCAAAATTTTTAATTTTAAAATATACTGTATTCATTTTTACTGTTATTATGATCCATCGGCCCCGGGGTCGAGACCCGTTGACGGCAGCCGGCGCGCAGCAAAAACCCAGCTGTTCATCCTTCCACACGATAAAGAAAGTGGTTGGGAGATAAATGGGTACCCTGGGTGACCTAGTGGTTAAGACGTTGGGCTACTGGTTCGGATTCTAAATGAAACTAGTTCTAAGGTGGAGTGAAAAGCTTGACCGTCGTCAGAATGAACAATTCGGGCGGAAGTTAACCAAAGGTTTATATATATATATATATAAAATATATATATATATATATATATATATATATATATATATATATATACACGTGTATACAAACTTCATTTTTTTAATATTTTTTACTTTTGTATTCTGAAAAATATTTTTTCTTTAGATTTATTTCTCTTTTAATTAATTTTCACCTTTTATTTCACTCTTATTGCATTTGAGTCTCGTTCTTGTTTTTTTTTTTTTTTTTTTCATTCCGAATTTTGGTCTTTTGAAAAGAGAAAAATCAGTTTATGGTTTTTGGATTTTGTTTTCATTTTTCCCTTCGGTTCATTACGTCTGTATTCTTTCATCCTTTGTCTCTCTCTCTCTCTCTCTCTCTCTCTCTCTCTCTATTTCTCTCTCTCTCTCTCTCTCTCTCTCATACATACACATACACAACTTAATTCCTCCTTTTTTCCTCTATTTTTTACATTCATATTCCCTCCATCACGCTTTTATTTTTGTCTCTATGTTAAATTTTCTTCTTTTTCTTTATTACCTTTTCTCACCGTTTTACATCATAACGAAATTGTTCCAAACCTCATTTTGTTACATCAATTTTGAAAGTTACTTTTTCAAAGTCATTTTAAAATGTTTATTTTAAACCGTTGTTTTCTCATCATCAACACCAATAAGAGAGAATGAACGAACGAGACTTAAAATCGTGTTCGTTGAACCTACTTCAAAAATGATAGTATTATTGAACCCTAAATTTATTTTCCCGAATATATAACTACTTAAAGAGTAGTTTCAATAGGTCAAAAGTACCTCGTAAGTAATTTGAAAGGTTTGTTTTAATACCCCACGAAAGGGTAATTTGTGATGTGGAGGGTTCTAAATTTTAGAGAACCATTCTTCTCCACAAACGAAACGTTTTCAGCAGCTCTCGGTTTACTTTCGATTTATTAAAGGAGTACTTTAAGTTACTGTATTATCTGCAGAGTACATTTAACTTCATTTATGACTTTCAATTTTAAACTACACAGAGTGGACAGGATTTAAAATGCACTTACACACCCAGTCCTGAAATTTAAAAGATTTCTGTGCTTCAGTTACACACATCTCTCTCTCTCTCTCTCTCTCTCTCTCTCTCTCTCTCTCTCTATATATATATATATATATATATATATATATATACGTGCATGCGAATTGACCTTATGACCACGTAAGTCATACGTTATACCCAAAAGTCACTTTTATTATCTTTCTTACAGTGTGTGTGAGAAAAGTGAGAAAAGTGTGAGAAAGTCCCTCATGGGAGTGTAATTTATAGGAAAATCTATACAATGAAATGAAGATTTCGAAATATTTTTATTATATATATATATATATATATATATATATATATATATATATATATATACTGTATATATTTTTTTTTAATAGGTAATTATACTTATTTATAAAAAAGGACAATATTTACTGTTACGGTTACTGTTACTGTACAATATTTACTGTTTATTTCGTTATGTTCAAAATTTTAAATGATCATTGCAGTTGTCACATTTGATGAAATAATTGTCTTTAAATGTTTGGAAATTGTTTCCAAATGTTTTACGACAACTCTTCTCCATTTTGAGCTCAGGCTATTGACCTCTTCGATCGATTCCCACGATCGAAAGTGTTCTTGGGTATAATTTTAAAGGGCAGAATGGGATTTACCCTAATGCTGTTAATCCAGGAGGAGGTATTTCTCAGAAATTATAAGAATGTTCAGTTTTTGGGGGTGAATTTGACTCGTGCTTTAATTCCTGATAATTTTAGACTAGTTTTTATTTGAAATTTGTTTCGTCTATCGATGCTGTTTTCTTCTTAAGAGAATATGTGATTGGTTTCATTGATTTGCTGGTTACAATTATAAGTTTTCACCTTTCAGTGTGTATTATGAGTGGTTATATACAAGGAATAAATAATGATTTGCCTCAGTTACAAGTTTCTTTCGTTTGGATGGAATTTCCTTCGTGTTGAAGGAATGTTTCATCATCAGATGAATTTCTCGTTCTCCGAAATGCGTTTTAGGTCTCTTTGACTTCATTTCAACACGAAATTGATTCAAAACTGGCGAGGAGGTTGTGGTTTAATGCAACTTTGAAATCCCGATCGCTGGATTACAATAATTAAACCTGATTTTTTAGTTAAGTCGGGTTGGTTGTGCGGAGAGCTTTGCTTCTGCTCATTAATTACGGGATGCGAACAGCTCTTTCCGATGAGCTTCTACCACGTTAAAATCCGACCGCGAGCCACGCGTCTGAGTTACAAAAGGAAGTAACCGCCCCGTATTCGAGGAACAACCGCGATCCGTTTGCGCGCGACTCATCGCCTTTATACCCCGTGACTATACGGGTCAAACTGCGCGTGCTTTCGAGTGAGGGGTTACACCCCCCTTAGGGGGGATTACGTCAACTGTAAGGCTGTCCAGGTGCAGGAAAGGAATACGTTTTTGCCACGGACAGCTGTTGGCGGACAATGGCGGCCGTGGCAAGATTACTCCCAAAGATCCGGATGCGAAAAACGCTTCACACATAATTTTGGATACTTTTAAACGCCAAAAATTTCTTCTTCAAATTCCACTTTTTAATTAAATTTCATCGAAAGTAGTTTTAACTAAAATTTTGTCGCAAAAGACGTAGTTTTCGTAGAAATTATCGCTGCATTTTGTCTGCAGACAATTATGAACCCCATAATTTTAGAATCGTTTATAGCGAACGGGATCTATAAATAGCTACGTGGCATCTGTCTCCATGCATCAGTTTAAAGCGTCTCTGGATACACGTAAACGCACTCACTTCGCACGTAACGATAAGGGTCAAAATCCAGTTCATGCGAAGGCAAAGACCGTCCTTAAGAATGTATTTATTTAGGATTAAGACTCCAGTTGTGCCCAGTACAGAGGCCTCGATATGTTGTAAAGTTTTTGTTATAAATTATTACATTCATTCTGTGTAATCAAACCAGAGAAAGATGCCTACGGGGCTCGCCATACGAATATCACCCTTAAACGATAACTGTACACGATCCAATTTCCTTACCACAGTCCTTCGACACAAAGATTTTAATCAAATATACCCAAACTTTACCGTTTCTAATGGCTTAAATGTCTATATATATATATAATATATATATATATATATATATATATATATATATATGAGGTGTTTGCCTAGGACAATTGAATTCAGTGTTTTGCCAACAGTTCTTTGCACCAATTTTTACTTTTCTTTTTCAATCCAAAAAATGTATTTGACTTTTTCCGTAATTTTTCCGTTCGAAAGCCGTGAACTGCTCTCTCTCTCTCTCTCTCTCTCTCTCTCTCTCTCTCTCTCTCTCTCTCTCTCTCGTAAATCTTGATTTCATTCACAAACATCCTTTGTACCAAAAGAAAGAAATTATTTACTGAATAGAATGTTAAAATAGTATGTCGTACAAGGGTATACAGCGTGCATATATATATATATATATATATATATATATATATATATATATATATATATATATATATATATATATATCATTATTATTATTATTATTAATATTAATATTATTATTATTATTATTATTTCGACAAAGTTTGTAAAATTTTAAAGATATTTTCCAGGAACCGCTAATCCTATTGCTGAATCGGAACTTGGTGTATGTTCTATGGGGTGGGGCCACCAGCTTGACCTTCGTGTAAAGAGTTACTGACGCACGGAACTTGTACCAGGTTACCAGGACAACTGATCAAAGTTTGTTCAAGGGAAGTCGCTGCGTTAATAAATGCAGCCGTCATTAACCAATCGAAAGTGAGGTTGTTGATTTTTCAAAACTGCCGAAGTAAAGAACCGATCCTTTATTTTTATTAATTAATTAAAATATAAATAAATGGAATTGATGTAAATTAATAAAAAATATTTCAAATTTTTTATTCCACAAACTGTCACACACACACACACACACACACACACACACACACACACACATGTTCGTCTCCTTACGAAACATATTTTCAATTGTGGATAGTAACATTTAACTTAATCTAAATAGTCTACCATTATACTATCCTTTTTTTACGACGTTTAATGATTTTCAATATAAAAAAATAGATGAATCTATGGCGACACCAGTAATGTAGTTACACGTACTCCAGTGCTACGATAAGGACTGTGTGTATCTTAAAGGTTGTCGCGGTTTCGTTAGGTGGCCAAGAACACACAGACATACACACGTGTATATATATATATATAGAGGGAAACTTTATATTAGAGAAAATAATTGATATGAACATCTTCATTTGAACGAAACGTTTCGATTTTCCTCTTGTTTTCAATCGCCATCAAAATTAATTTCCGTTCTTAAAAAATCAAAACCTGAACGTGTTTTTTCGGTGCACGTTCAAATATTATTTAGAGAAATTGTCAGTAGAAATTACTGAACATGAGAACAACATCCCCCACTCAACCTTTTCGCTCCAATAAACCATTTCAGAGCAATTGTTTCACACACACACACACACACACACACACACACACACACACACATATATATATATATATATATATATATATATATATATATATATACCGGGTTGCCCAGAAAAAAAGTAAGCTATTGCTTTTATCAACTAATATATTTACTATTGTCCAAATTTGCATGCTTTTATGACGATTTAAATAAATAATTTGTTTTTATATGTAGCACTTCTCTCTCTGTCTTTGTAATATTTGTTTTTAATAACTCTATTTATTTTTGTTGGACATTTTTAAAAAATAAAACTGAAATAAAATCTTAAAAGCAATAGCTTACTTTTTTCTGGGCAACCCGGTATATATATATATATATATATATATTGTGGATAGAAAATAGATAGACGATAGATAACACTAGCACAGAGTTATCTTTTTGTTAGTAAATAAATGGAATCGCCCGTCAGTATCGGGTTATTCTTGCGTACTATACGGACACTTGCATGCGTGTGTGTGTGTGTGTGTGTGCGTGCGTGCGTGTGTGTGTGTGTGTGTGCGTGTGTGCGTGTGCAAGAACCAGTTGAGTTTCACAAAACCCTCCCCCGGTAAACTTGATGCCATTTTTTTCATTCTGTTGTTGACGAAAAATTAGCAAATTTCCACTATTTTACTTTTCTTCCTCGAATTAATTGAGTATTTTATCCAAATATTTTTACCGAGTATTTCATATCCGATAATGAATACAGCCCTCGGTCCCCGTTATGCAGAAAAAGAAGGAAAACCTCCAAAGAAGACGCTGTTCTCCGCCTAAATGTATACATGTGTCCTTTGACATTAAATTTCCTCATGCTCTGTGTGTGTGTGGTGTGTGTGTGTGAGATGAGATGAGATGAGGTAGTAAGAGAGGGAACGTGGTGGGGAGTGGGGTGTCTGGGGCCATGGCTTAAGCTTAAACATCGGCATCAAAAAGGACGGACAGAGAAATAAAAAAATAAAAAAGTAGCGAACCTTTTATCGATCGACAGTGGAGCAGCTGCGAGAAATATTTGTGCATTTTATTCTTTTTACTATTTTAACTCCGTCCTGACCAGCGCGCGAAGAGTCTGCATGACCGCTTCGTTGCTTCGTCAACCGCCGGTCATTCTCGCGCATGCATGGTGGGAACTGCGCAGAAAAACCTGTCACGAGAATGTGGTCATCTTTGCATGAATGTCATGAGGTCACAATTCGGGTTTCGGGGCTCGAGGGACTCCCTCTCGCATTTACATTTTCATTTCTTTATGTTTGGCTACGTATTGCTTCTGTATCTTCTGCATAATCTCTCTCTCTCTCTCTCTCTCTCTCTCTCTCTCTCTCTCTCTCTCTTACGCTGGTTTTCTGTCTAACTTTATATTACAAAGTATTTGCGAACTTGCATGGCAAAATGAGGAGGTGCACCATCTTGCTGAAAAAACATGCCCCGTCGTTTGTCTATCTGTACGTCATCCGGGTAATTCATCAAAAAGAAAATAAATAAAAAAAACATTAATAGAAAGTACAAAAATTATTAGAAAAAAATACAATTATTCCAAGGGTTCCTGAATTATGGGCAACCCTTTATATATATATATATATATATATATATATATTATATATAATATATATATATATTGGTGAAGGCCGCTTCTGGCAAGCTTCAATTTCAATTTAAGCAGAAAGCCGCAGACAAGAAGGAAAGAAACATCCATCAAGTTGGAAAGGGACTATATTTTGTATATTGCAACGTTTCAAGCACAAACTATGCTCATCCTCAGGCAAAAATTCTAAAAAGTTAAAAACATAATATTAAAAACCATAATATATATATATACACACACACATCGTGTGAAAATTATTTCACGAAAGTAACACGTGTCTGTGTGTGTGTCTGTGTGTGTGTGTGTGTGTATGTGTGTTTACTTTAATGAACCTTCAAATGAGCTTGGTAATAAGGTGCTTATAAGGATCAATTCTTGGAAAGAGAATTAATGCAATGAATTTTAGAACAAAAAGACGAATCGAAAAAGACCACGAGCTTTTCTTCCGTATTGTTCGAGGACCTTGAACGGGAACCTGATGTTTGCATTCATTTGCCCGTCCTCTGTGGTCTGTTTTCAAGTTCTGTTTTCGAGTTCTGTTTTACGTCTGAATAGCCGAGATCAGAGTCAAGTACATTATTGTACAGTTGGCAATACTGCGTGGCTGGGTTATGCTGAAAAATCTGTTGTCACTCGTGTAATATATATTATATATATATATATATTATATATATATATAAAATTACACACACTCTAATTAATAATTAAAATAAATTAAGCCAAATTACAGAGTACAAATGATGAATTAAACCTAAATGATAATTGAATCATTATAATTATTTTGTAATTAATGAAAGGAAATTATAAAAATTATTATGAATTTCTTTTATCTTCAATTAATAGAGATTAAGAAAGGAGAAAGTACTCGGAAGGGAAGCACAAAAAAGTAGCAACTGAAATATGGATGCAAAAATGAGATAGAGAGATAGAGAGAGAGAGAGAGAGGGGTGAACCTATATTTTCCTTTTTGGAGATTTCAACTCAGAGATTGTAATTATCAGATGTTTTCTCATTTCGTCAGACTTTATTTATTTCAAATTGCTTTTTGATGACGTCATTCAGTGTGAGAAAGAATTATTCTTTAACCCTTTCACTCACTGGGTAGACAATTGTATAGCTGAAAAATAAACCATATTGATTCTTATATAACCACACATGAAGGCAAATTTCTTTTTTACCCTGTCATAATTCGTGAGCGAAAGGGTTAAATACGTCCGAAGTTCGAACCCGCGACCAAGAATCACAACTCAAAATTTAAAAAGCCAACCTTGGTTAATCTTCGTTTAGCTTCCGCCGGAATTGTTCATTCTGACGACGATGAAGCTTGTCACTACACCTTAGACCAACAGTTAACGTGGAATCCGAACCACGCCCCACCAGCAGCCCAGCCTCTTAAACACTAGGCTACCCAGGGTACCCATTTATCTACCAACCAATTTTTCTTTTTATTGTGGAAGGATGAACAGTTGGATTTGCTGCGCGCCGCCTGCCGTCACCGAGTCTCGATCCCGGGACCGGTGGATTCGTAGTCAGCGACGCTAACCATTACACCACCGAGGCGCATATATATATATATATATATATAAATTAAATTTCTTTATAAGGATCAGCCGTTTATATGAATCACTTTCCATTTCCCCGATCTAAATTCTGTTTTATTTATTATTGTTTTTTGCCGGTTATGTAGATCGGCAAAATCCTGATATATGGATCATTTTTTTCTACCCGACTTTAATCAGCCACAATTAACGAAAGGAATTTTATATCTATTCGCACGATTCCTTATCTGACCTTCCATATTTACCTTTTTTCTTATCAAATATATTTTTTATTATCAGATTATTTAGAGATTAATATTTATTTATCTTTCATATTTTTATCGTTATTTTAATCTTTGACTTCCATTTTTATCATTTTCTAATCTTGATTTAGTATTTGAATATGGGAAAAATGGTGTTTTTTGGACTATGAAAAGGGGATATCCTTCGTATTGTTAATGTTAAGAAAGCGAGAGAAGTTCCAGCAGTTCTTTGACGACATGGCGTCCGTAGCAATGCCCCAATTAATAATTATTTTAAAATTTATTATAAATTTGAACACAATGTTGAAAATTGAATAATGTTAAAGTCTAAAATTATATAATTTTTTGTAATAAAAAATATAAATTTAATGGGATTGTTAACATATACTTATCCTAATTGTTTACAGTATATAGTACTTAGTATTACATTTTCTGATGAGTTAGGTAACTGTCGGTTATATGGATCAGCTACATATAGGAATCATTTTGCGACTGCCCAACGTGATCTTTATATGCCTCTTTGAATATACAGGGTGTCCCGTAAGTCTGGACCCATAGGGAAAAATAATAA
Source organism: Bathynomus jamesi (assembly GCA_023014485.1). Lineage (NCBI taxonomy): Eukaryota > Metazoa > Arthropoda > Malacostraca > Isopoda > Cirolanidae > Bathynomus > Bathynomus jamesi. The sequence continues at coordinate 686,330 of JAJOZX010000149.1, forward strand.
AATTACAAAATAGTCCAAAAATTTATTACATAATCTGTTCAAAGTGTCCGCCGTTGTGTCGCACACATAGTTGAAGACGTAATCTCCACTGCGACAGCACTTTCTGAATCACAGTCGCAGAAATTTCTTGACACGCCTCCACAATGCGTGCTTTAAGGTGGAAAATGTTCTGAAGTTTGACCTCGTACACTTTGGCTTTCAAGTGGCCCCACAAATAAAACTCCAGTGGAGTAAGATCATAATAAAAAAATAATAAAAATAATAATAAAAATAATAAAAAATATATTATAAATAAATTTTTGGACTATTTTGTAATTTTATTATTTTTCCCTATGGGTCCAGACTTACGGGACACCCTGTATATAAATTTTGTGTGTGTGTGTGTGTGTGTGTGTGTGTGTGTGAGTGATGACGTATGGCTTCGCAATACAATGAATATCTCGCTTCCAAACAGGACTCCATCTTTGCTTTTCTTGTTTACATCACTTTTAATGATATGATTATTTTCGTCCACAAAAGATGTAATTTCATATTTTTAATTACTGGTTATTGCCAGCACGAACAAAGAAAGGGTTCAGAAGTTCCGTATTGGCATCAAAAAGAGAACTAAAAAAATTCTTATAGACATTATCTGCTTGTAAATAAGCATTTGGAAAGTGTATCCTCGCTAAGACATCGATTAATATCAGATTTACATTCTAGAAAGAGGTTAATAACAGCAATTTCCTTCCATCACTTTATTAACAACAGCAACTTTTCAAATCTTCAGTTATATTCTCTGTCGTGTTGAATCTAATTTTAACGTGTCTACTGTACCGTATTTTAGTTTCTACTTTAAATTCGTAAAAGTGTGTGTGTGTGTGTGTGTGTGTGTGTGTGTGTGTGTAACTCTGGTAATTTATGTTCAGAAGATCTGAATCACAATAACAATTTGAAATATATCTGATTAAAGTGTTATTTGGTTCCCCGTATTAATTGCTAAGATTCCTTTCTACAGGGTGATTCAAAAGTCAGGTTACATAGGGATATACTATATTATGTAATGATACAGGGAATAGTCACATCACATGTTCGATATGGCCACCGTTAACGGCAATGCACTTGTGCAGCCAGCTAGGAATATCACATCAATGCGCTCCAGAAAAGCCTATGTAACCTGACTTTTGAATCACCCTGTATATCTCAAATTAAACATATTTTCGAATTTTTATTTTATATTTTTGTTTTGTTTTTATACAAGTTTATTTTTTAAAATTCCGTACGAATTTTAATTCAGAATTTATTTCAAATTTGTAAGTTTTTGCTCACGTCTCTAATGCTTTTTGCTGACTGGGATTTGTTTTCCTTATTTTGGCCTTATTTTGAGGGTAAACAGAGTTTAACTGTTCCGTTCGTAAAATTCATAATTTGTTATTATTAATAATAATAATAATGTTTAGTATTTAACTTTCTTCGTTGCATCTGAGATCATATGAGGCCCCCCCCCCCCCCCCAAGAAGAAGTGGCTAAGGACAAAATTAAAAAAAAAAAAAAAACAGTTAAAGTTTGAAAGTTTGAAATTTGAAGAAATTTCAAGGAAATATGTTCATAAGTTCAAAAAATTATGTCACTTTCAAATTTGGTGCAACTTTAACTGCATTTTCTGGCATTTTTTACTTTTGTCGTTTAGCCATTTCTTCTTGGAAGGGCCTCGTATGACGAAGAGGACCTATACATCTTTACGTGTAATCCGAGTTATTACACCACAGAAGGAGAGCCAGAGAAACACCTTAGTTGTTTATTAAATTTAAAGTCTGAACTAACACTCGAAGTCAATTCTTTCAAATCAACAGCCCTACTCGCTATGCCAATAGACAGCTCTGCATGACAGGTGGTGAATGATAAACGTATGATGTCATCTCCACAATGTATTCATATAGGTACCGATACTTCTTGTCTTAAACATTATTGATTCCATTTTTCATTCATTTCATAATTTTAACTAGTTTGAAACTAAATTAACTACAGTTAAGCGAAATAACTTTACGGTGTCCTTGTTGTCGATATCAAACGTTGTAAAAACTCGTACCGTCCCCCAGTGGGCGTTTGTAAAGTGTAGGGAGGCGTTGAGAGTAAGGGGAGGGTGGCTATGAGAAAGAACTGAATGGCATGCAAACTTAGGTATTAACTCCATTGTAGCAATTGTAAAATTTGATTATTAAAGTAACAAATATCAATGTACTCATTGTATTATGATTATTTTTCAACTACAGTTACATTCACTAATCATCGTATTGTTTACTAACTTTTATATCCAAAATACTGTTTGGCGAAGGGACGAGGGCTTCAAAAAGTTTGGGAACACCATTGACGTAAACTAATATATAGTGCGTCGGAGCTTCCTCTACTTTTCATGTATAGAGACATTCTATATACATTTAATATAGTTTTTCTGTTGGAATACCCATAAAACATAAATATTTTTACTAAATAAATTTGTTGTTAACATTCCACATCTGGCATTTGTTTTTTATTCTGTTTTTTAAATGTTAAACATTTTTTAGTAAGTTTTTGAAATTCATCCGTGGAAGCGTTATGAAAAGACCCCATCGTTTAGTTGTGGATTTATTCATGATTTTAGATATGAATTTAGTAGGTGTATGCGTTATTTCGTTGTGGTTTACTTACGAGTGGTAAGCGATCCGATTAAAGCAGTGGTTCCTAACTTTTTCCAGTTCAAGGCACCCCAGCGCCATTTGTTCTTCTTTTGCGTCAACCCGGAGGATTTTCGTTTCCCACTGTTCAATATCATGTTACCCATCAAGTTACCCATCAACATCAAGTTACCCATCAAGTTACCCATCAACATCAAGTTACCCATCAACATCAAGTTACCCATTACCACATAACTTCAAGCTGAGCCCGTGCAGTCTCCGTATGGATGTAACAAATCGTGAATATTTTGTTTCTTTGGAAAACTTCTCTATCTTTACTAACTTTTGAAGTTTCAGCTATGTATTTACTGTCATTTTCACGAAGTTCTACGGCACCCCTTGGGAGGCACCTACGGCAGTCAACTTGCCTTCTGGTATTAATATTTTTATGAGGATCGTCCTTGGTTTAATATTTTACTCTCGATAATACCTGGAATTCTTAACTGTGGATTCTCTCTGCGTCATCGTTTTAAAAGAATTATGCTTCTATTTTCCATAAAATTCTGAAATTCGTGATTCGCGTTTGGTTAAAGATAAAATTATCTCGTCTATTCATGCGAATAAAATTCCTCGTTACCAAAATGAAATTTTTGGGGATTGGAGATTAAATTTTAATTACGAGCCTTTTGAAGACTTTATAATATACAACTCTATTAAAAGATTCTATTGACTTTGTTACTACGGGACACTCTCCCGTCATTAAGACAAAGACAAAAGTAATATTTTATGACCCACTCTTTATATACTTCAGATTCACTCAATTTCTAAATAATATATAGACTTGGTCTCTTAAAAACTACTCTACCTTTAAAAGTTATAGAAACACGCCCAACAGACGGATAAAATAAGCAAAAAGCACGTTTCGTGGGAGGAAATATCTCTATTATAATTAATTTCGTACGCTTCGGTAACGATTAACAAGCTACGATTTCCGAGTAAGACCAAGAGTAAAGTGAAGTTGTTTCCTAATGATAATATCTTTACGATATAACCAGACAGCGACTGCTAATTTAATTAATCATTCTTAAGTTATGAAATTGTATCCCAAATAATTATACGGTGAATCACCACAACATAATAACCTAGTTCAACATTTATTGTTTTTTTTATCCTCTTTTTCCCCCTTCTGAAACTTCTAAATTAATTGGAGGGTCTAAAGATTTTAGGTTTCGCCCATCTCCGCCTTTGCTATCGAGACTTCTCAAATTGGCTGTTGGTTAGTTGTTCCTTTCCTCATATTTAATTACTCCTTTGAATGAGGTCTCGTCGTGCATAATTGGTTTTTCACTAAATTAGAAACTTATCATGGTATTTTGCGTTTATTTTATCTTTATAAAATTTGGTTTTTATACAGAATAGGGAACTTAGTATACGCGGCTCAGTATCTTAAATCTGAGCTACAGAACATGACTGTCATTATCATTTGTATTATTTAAATTCCGCATTAACCACCAGGATCCTGTGACAGAGGAGACCTACGGCTTAATGTGGAATTTGAACCCACTGAACGCTACATCGTCTGTACGAAGACGACGGTTATCCATCCAACTAGTGAACAAACTCAATGTCGCTTAAGCCGTGTTGCAGCATGGCCACCTACCTAGCCCCGGAATATACTAAATAGTGAAGTTCCACAAGAATCTTTATTAAGAGTGTTAGTTTTGAAGCTTTCATTAATGGCTGAGCCTCATTTGTTAATACTGTAATTAAATAAACGTACCGTTATATACAAGTGATGTGATGCTTTTTTCTCTGGTCCCCTCACTAAAACTTAATGAGATTGGATCACCTGAAGATCAGGGCCCCCATGTATTCTTATTTTTTGCTTTACAGTACCAAATATAATAATAAATTAAATTGAATGCCCGGTTAGGTCAACTGTACGCCCTTGACGATTGGTTAGGTTAAGTCGTGTTATTTTCGTTAGTTTTAACGAAGATATCATTTGGTAATTGAGGCTGGGGGCCCTGATCTTCAGGTGATCCATGAGATTTTTCTGTCAACAAATTATACTTCTATAATGGAATAAACTGAATTACATTTTTAAGGAAAGACGCAGTCGACTGATGTGTAAATTTCCATTTTCTTTTTAGAAATGGACTTCAATTTACGCCATAAGAAGTAAAATATTTTCGTATGATATCAAAGAAATAACTACATCGCAGTTTGGTGATAGATGAGATGCCACCTAAATATTAAGAAAGGTCATCTTTATTTTCAACATTGTGCTCGCAGTTGCTTGGGGATCAAATGAACGATAATTAATCTTTGCATAAAAGACAAATGCAAGTGTCGATGGGAAGTCATTTAACACTCCCAGACTATTAATAATGTTATGTTCCTATTAAATCTATTTCTAAAGTCTCCCGCTTTACCCTTATTTAAATCTATCTATCTATCTATCTATTTAATGAGCACATCACATTGCTAAACAATCTTTGCATAAACTATATAAAAATAATATAACTTCTTTCAAGATATTCTACCACGCAAAATTATGAAACAATTATAATGTGCTTTTGTCCTTTCTGACCTCAAATTTATTCGCACATACTGCGTAGCGAGGCTCCCCTATTTCAGCTTTAAAAATACTTAAAACTACTCGAAATAATATCGTAGGGAAAACGTATGTACGGTACAGTCATCGCCAAAAGTAACTTGCGCCTTTATTACGGCATTGAAATAAAAGTGTGACAAATTTTTTAGGCCGACTGGGCAGTACAGATTAAGTACTGGTTTCCACTTTTTGCCATACTGAAGACCGTTAATATTTAAAAAACTAACTGTGATTGGCCAGTATCAACTAATTTGCTGACACTCATTGCACATTCAGGAAACAGCAATTAATATATATACACTGAGAGGCAAAAAAATCGGCCCACTTGGAATATCGCGAAAAGCAAAAAAGTGGGCAAGCTTCTGTTTATAAAAGTTTTAAAATTCGAAAATTTTGTCTATGAGGACATTAAAAAATCTTCAAACACCTCCTTAATACAATTTATATGAAAAAATACTGTAAAAAAATTGTAACTCAAAAAACAAAGATTTCGACAAAAACAAAAAAATTGAAAATAAAACACCAAAAAGAAAAACAACAACTTGTGATCCAGAGTTAATAAGAGGTGTTGTCTCCCCTAGCTTGAATGAGTGCAGCCATTCGATGAATGAGATCGGCGATCACATCCTGTGGGATTCCCTCCCACTCTTCAATTAAAACTTGTTGTAGCTCCTGTAGAGTGTTAGGGGCTACTAGACGAGCCCTAAGACGCCGTCCCATCGTGTCCCAGAGATGTTCTATGGGGTTCAGGTCCGGACTTCGGGAAGGCCACTCGATTCGACGAATTCCAGCTTCGTCAAAAAAATCGCTAACGGCTCTTGCCGCATGGGGTCTAGCGTTATCGTGCTGTAGAAGGAAGTCTTCGCCAACAAAAGGAGCAAAAGGGACCACATGTTCCAGCAAGATCTCTTCCACCTATCTTGCGGACGTCAATGACCCACCACCAACAACGACGAGCTCTGGACGCGAGTTTGAAGTGATACCACTCCAGACCATGACTGAGCCTCCTCCAAAAGCAACCCTCTCTGTAAAAGTGCACGGGGCGAATCTTTCTCCTGTTCTTCTCCACACTCTTTCCCGTCCATCGGATGTTCGAAGATTAAATCTTGATTCGTCCGTGAACAATACTCGTCCCCATTGAACCATAGTCCAATTGACATGCTCACGAGCGAAAGCAAGACGAGCATTGCGGTAGTGTGGGAGCAATTCCGGGCCCATTGCTGGATGTCTAGCATGTAAGCCACTTTCCATAAGTCTCCTTCTAAAGGTTCGCTCAGATACACTGACCTCTCGAGACCTTTCCACCTCATTGCGGATGTTTGTGGCAGTCAAGCGACGATCTTGCAAAACAGTCAAGACGATGAAACGATCGTCACGAGCAGATGTGCAGCGCGATCTTCCAGATCCTGGTCTTCTGGTGTACTCTCCCGTCTCCACATAACGTTGGTAGACACGTCGAACCGTTGTTCTTGGAATTCTTACCGCATCGGCGACGTAACGCTGGCTCCGACCATCTTCAATTAGGGCGACGACTCTCGCGACGTTCACGGCACTCAAATCCATTGTAAATGTCCAATTCTGAAACCCAAAAGAATTAGAAGTCTATCTGTTACTAAACGCAAATGCCTACTCCCACTTGTCGAAGTAAAAAGTGGCACTAGCAGTCTAAGAGCAACTGAATGTCAGACTGTCGAATTCTTAAAAGAAGTCGAAAATTCATTACAGCTAGTGTGTTCGCAGCTGATGTTGTGTTGTCTTATTATTTGGTTGCCTCATAGACTATATTTTCGAATTTTAAAACTTTTATAAATAGAAGCTTGCCCACTTTTTTAACTTTTCGCGATATTCCAAGTGGGCCGATTTTGCGGCCGCTCAGTGTTATACTATACGAGTATATATATATATATATATATATATATATATATATATATATATACGAGTCACTGGTGAGGGTAGGCGGCGCTCAGCTCACCCAGCTGTTCCTCCTTCCATACAAAAAATTTAGTTGACAGTGTCCTGGGTAGCCTAGTAGTTAAGACGCTGGGCTGTAGACCGGGAGGTTGTGCGATCGAGTCCGGGGAAGACTGTAATTTCTGACTTCCTTGGCGGGTCGTGACTCGCATTCCGCATTAAGCTATAGGTTTAAGGTAGTGCAACAAGCTTGACCTTCATCAGAATGAACAATTAGGGGGAAGCAAAACTAATGTATATAACCTTGGTTTTGCTTCAGCCCGAATTGTTCATTCAGACGAAGGTCAAGCTTGTCGCTCCACTCAGACCTACAGTTTAACGTGGAATCTGAACCACGCCCCACCAGCAGCTCAGCGTCTTAATCACTAGGCTACCCAGTATATATATATATATATATATATATATATATATAGAGAGAGAGAGAGAGAGAGAGAGAGAGAGTAATGTGCCCAGCCATCGACTCCCTACGGTTGTCGGTTGTGTAACTTCCTCAGAAATAAAGATTTTCTAAGTCAGTTTACATCCAAACCTAGTTAAAATGCTGTGGATTAATTATTTTTTAATATCAGTATGTCATTAATAACATTGAAAAAAATATTTATATTTAATCAAAAAATGAATGAAGGTCGATGGCGGGACCTAATGTCCCGCCATCGACCCCTCTGTAAATAAGCTCTTATTTTATTTTATTTTAAACTACCCGGGCCAGGCATCGACCCCTATTTTCTTTTTAATCATACCAAATATTTACTCGGGCCCGCTATCGAGTTAATGGGCTTGCATCGACCTCATGGGTCGATCGTGAATCCAATAGCCATTTTCTAAATTTCACTATTGCCAGAACTCAACAATTTTCCGATTAACAGTCGAGCGTGTTAACCATCTATATAATCTGTAAGACCCAATATTTAAGCCATTTGAACCTATTCTTTACGATTCAATTTGTCTAAACCAATTAATAAATCCATTTAACCCTTTACTGAACAGAGGTCTTTACCGAGACTGAATAAAATTGTCTGACGTTAGCCAGAACAAAATCAGTAAAGTTAACACTGTGCGCTAAAGGGTTAATTAATACTGAGTCTGATACAAGAAACAAAATGCGTCATATCTAGTCTTCTAGTTGCTTAGAATCATTTTCAATTCCAAAACTTCTTTTTGTTCTTAGTTTACTTCTTTTCATCTTTCACCCCTTTCCTATTCTCTTCGACTATTTTTCCGACTTGTCGGCAGTGGCCGGCAGATGAGGATGGTGAGTCTTTTTTTCTCTTTTTCTGAATGAATGTTAACCCACGAATGATAGGTTTTGCTACTTATTAACCCCTTATTCTCTTCTTTTAACCCCTTATTCTCTTCTTTTAACCCCTTATTCTCTTCTTTTAACCCCCTACTCTCTTCTTTCTCTCTAGCTAACCTTAAAGTGGACCTTAGGGTCTTTGTTAGCCTTAGCTTCTGTAGATCTGTAGAACATTATATCAAAGGCAATTTGTAATGAAATGTTAGCTTACAATAAGTATTATTTATTACAGAAGGTAAATAAAATTTAACTAAAGCAAAACTAAGGATGAATAGTGATTTTTAAAGCCATTGTTTTCCTAATATGAGTTGTTGTTGTTGTTGTTGTTTAGCCGATCAGCCCACCCTGATCGAGCAAGCCGGCGGCACGCAGGTAACCGATCGCCCTCTTCGGAGTGGACCAGAGGTTCAGCGCACTAGTGATGTTGTGTTGTGTTCGTTGTTGTGCTAGAGCGGTACAGTCTGTCATAATGGTTCAATTGTTTGTGGTGTGTCCTGGCACAGGTGGCAGGTGTCGTCTATGGAGTTGTCTAGTCTGTGTTTATATGTTAGTAAGTTGGGGTGATGTCCACATCGGAATCGTGCTAAGTTAACTCGATCGATCTCTCAGGCTGATCTCTGACCTGTTAATGGGTGGCGGCTTCGCACCTAGGACCGCATTCGGACCGAGTCGTGTCAGTGATTTGTGGTTAGGTGTGTGTGTATGTGTTTTTCTGTACTGTGTGATGTCTGTGGGGCGTGGTATGGAATGGAGTATTTGGTTATAATGTCTCTCTGGTGTTACCTTAATGGTGCGAGGTGTCGGTGCGTGACTGTACATGTAGTGGCAAGGGTGTTGTGGGTTAGTTGTCGCTGCTGCCATGAATTGTGTTTCCCTCATGTCTAAATGTTCCCTAACTTTCAGTATTTTTGTTTCTGTGTGCAGGTGTTCTATTGGTGTTGTTTGAGTGCATCCTGTAATGATACGAAGTGCGTTGTTTTGTATTGTCTGTAAGGTGTTTATGTGTGTGTTTGAGATAATTGCCCAGCATGGGCTAGCATAGTCCATAACTGAGCGAATATATTGCTGGTGTCCAAAGTTTGTGCCTGTTAGTACCCTAAGCGTGTTAAGTCTTGACGTACATTTGTTTTTAATATCCTGAATGTGGTTTGCAAAAGATAATGATGTGTTGTATGTGACCCCAAGTATTTTGGTCCTGTGATTGTGTGGAATGTTGATTGTTGATGTTGTTTAGTGTAAGCTGTGGAATTACCTGGTGTTCTTTTGTGTTGCTTGTAAGCAAGGTGATGGTTGATTTTGTGGGCGCTACTTTGAGTCTATTGTGTGTGAGCCAGTCTTGTATACTGTTTATGTATGTTTGTAGGTTATTTGTAGCGGTGTCGATGTTGTTGTGGGTGGATGTTAGAGTGATGTCATCTGCATATGATGATAAGGTAAGCTTGTTATCTATGGGTGTTGGAATGTCATGCATGTATAAGTTGAAGAGTGTTGGTGAGAGAACAGAGCCTTGAGGGACCCCGTTCGGAAAAAGCTTGTTTTTGGATGACTTGCCATTAAATGAGACATGTGAGTATCTTCCTGAAAGATAGTTGCTCAGCCACCTTTTGGTGTTATTGTGCAGGTTTGTGTTGAGTATTTTGTTTATGAGAGGGAAGCGTGGGATATGAGTAAATGAGTAAAACTATATTGATGTTATCGTAGAATAAGTTAACAAAAGAAATAAAAATTGATGAAATTATTGGTGCAATTGTTACCTGTTATTATTACAGTACGTGTAAAAAACTACTATCCACTTTTCTAAAACACATTTCTGTTTAAGCAATAACTGTATACATCCAAGGAAAGAATATATATATATATATATATATATATATATATATATATACAGGTGGGCCGTAAGTTTCCATACATAGGAAAATTTAAATACGTGCGTCGGTATTTGGATCAGCAGTTTCCGGATGCTTGGATTGGTCGGCGTGGTCCTGTGGAGTGGCCTCCCAGATCCCCAGATCTCACCCCCCTTGATTTCTATCTTTGGGGGCACTTGAAGGCCATGTGTATCAGGAAAAGATACGAGACATAAATCATCTAAAGGAACGTATCACCAACGCCATTACAAGCATAACGTCAACTGTGCTAATGCGTGTTCATCAACAGTGGGGAACACGTATTGAAATGTGTTTTCAAAACAATGGCAACCATGTAGAGCATATTATATAAATAAAAATGGTTGTCCATAAAAAAATGTTTATTTTTCCTATGTATGGAAACTTACGGCCCACCCTGTATATATATATATATATATATATATCGGTGGGCAAAAAAAAGGGAGACCTCGAACTTTGGCTGTAAAATCCAAAGTTATAGTCAGATTTCAATATTTTTTCTTACACACCACAACTAAGTAAATTTTCTATACGATGAGCGGATTTCAAAGAAAACTAATGAAAATTACAGATTTATTGAACATTTCTTTATGCCTCTGGAAATTCTCCATTTACACTACTACTGTATTGTATGTGCAGATAAAAAGTTGCAAAGTACTCACATATGGTGCTATCTTGATGTTAAAAAACTGCCCGATACGTTTACCACGAACTTCTACAACCTTTTTCAGTCTAGGACGGAACTCATCTATGGCTGTTTTGATTTGTTCTTGTGGTAGCTCATCCCATTTTTCCAGAAGAAGCTGTCGTAAATGAGCGACATTTCTTACTTTGACGCGATAAATTCTCTATGCCAAATTTTCCTAAAGGCTGTATTCGACACGATTTAAATCAGGACTGTTTGGTGGCCAAATTTAATACCGCTACCTGGTATTCTTTTGATATCTTCTGTTTTATCGATTTTCTTGAGAAGCTTGTCCAAACCTCCTGTAGTTGGCTTACGTTAATTAAAATCGCTTTAATTATCAACTTGAACCTATGATTAGCAAGATTTTTCTGGAATATTCGCCATAAATCCAATTTCTCAGCTAAAATGTTAAAAGTTGGCATACAAACCATAAAATTATCTAGTACTAACATACTAAAATTTCATGGTTCTACGTACCGTATTTGCCGAGATATGAAGGATTTAAAAGGTCTCCCTTTTTTTTTGCCGACCCGACAATGAAGTAGTAGTGTAAATGGAGAATTTCCAGTGGCATAAAGAAATGTTCAATAAATCCGTAATTTTCATTAGTTTTCTTTCAAATCCGCTCACCACATAGTAAATTTACTTAATTGTGGTGTGTGAAAAAAATATTGAAATCTGACCATAACTTTAGATTTTACAGCCAAAGTTCGAGGTCTCCCTTTTTTTTTGCCCACCGATATAGTATATACCTTACCTTACCTTACCTTATGTTGTTTCGTGCGTTGGTCTCTCTTCACACGAAGGTCAAGCCGGTGGCCCCGCCTCTAGGTCTGGCTTGGTGGAGGAGCGAGTTGCTTTCTTGCGCTCTCCACCGTACATAGCCAGGCACGCCCGGCTCATCTGGTACAGTCCTGAGCCAGGCATCCAGTCTTCTCTTGAAGAGTTCAACTTTGACCCCCGTTACGTTTCTGAGGTCTTTGGAAGCTGGTTGAAAAGTCTTGGCCCCCCTGACAACCAAGCTATTTTCCTTCAGTGTTGAGGAGGTCCTTTGTCGGGCCTTTAATTTGGGAACACTACATAGTCTGCCTTTCCTATTTTCCAGTGTTGTTTGGATGGTAATAGGGTTTAGTTTGAGGTTTGGTACCAGTTTTTCGATCATTTTCCATATGTACATTTTGGTGTACCTCTCTCTTCTTCTTTCCAGGGAGTACAGATTTAGTTTACGTAGTCTTTCCCAGTAGTTGAGTTCTTTGCAGCCATCAATCTTGGCTGTGAAATGTCTCTGCGTTTCTTCTAGTTTATTAATTTCTTCCTTTTTATATGTGGACGTCAAAACTGAGCAGTATTCAAGTTTTGGTATGATCAGTGTTCTCAGCAGGGGAATCATTACTGTCTTGTCCCTTCTCTTGAACGTTCTTAGTACTTGTCCCGCGACTCTTTTTGCTTTATTTATCGCTATCTGATTTGTGTTTCGAATTTCGCATCATCTGTCATTATTACCCCAGATCAGACATATATATATATATATATATATATATATATATATAATATATATATATATAGGGTGATGCAAAAAAGGGGTCAAATTTTTTTTTTTTCAATTTTCAGGGAGACACCCTCCTATTTTATTCATATTCCTAAGAAAGCATTGTATGCGAAATTTGGGGTTGAAAAAGAGAAAATTAGAGGTTGCTACCAAGCTTTAAAAATAAATGTATATCAGTTTGTGCTCAAAAATATTGTTTTGTTGATATTTTCGCCGGAGCCGGTTTGATATGTACCTAGTTAACCTAGTTTGAAAAAAAACGATGACATTCTAGACTATAGTACGTAGTGAGCTCATAAAATAGTAAATAATAGGCACGCTGATTTCCGCACCACCCTCTGAGGTACAGCGTATAGCGCGTTAACTTTTTTTTATGTGGAAGTTTCCCCAGTAGGCATATCATAACCACTTATGTATGTTTATTTTCGTTTTTTGTGAAGCAAGAGTAATGTTTTCTTGTTTTTGTTTGAGAGTGACGACCTGTAACTTTTAACAATTTGAAGAAGGTATTGTTTCTGCTCTTCATCATTGGTTATCAGTTTGTTGTATTCCTCCATCAGTCGTACACCTCTTTCCGCAATGTCGTTTACCACTTTGAGTCCATATGCGATATCTCTTGCATTCGCATAACTTTCATCATCATTCCATTCTTCAGCATCTTTTTCAAGAAAAGTGCAAGGCACCTCTAGGATTTCAAAGAATCTTTTGTGTTCGCAGTAACGAAATCCTGCAGTTGTTTCTGCCCAGCTGATTCAGGATTTATTGATGCTCGTTTGCTCGGTTTTGAGTCAACTGGTTTCTGCAGAGCATGCTTCATTTGGTTTTTGTCTCATGCGAAACAGCTGAATCAAAAAATGCAAGCGCCACAAGCTCCTCAGAGAGGTACCACAAATGTCTCAAAAACTTATTGAGTGCAGCACTTGCAATTTTGTCATCCTTTTGCTTGTAGAGCTGCAGACTTTGCACAAAATGCAAATCTGAACGGGGGGCGCATGAGGGTATGGGTGCCAGGTACCACGATCTGATGTATATCGCAGCTGAAAAGCAGCAAACATCTCTCAGTCCTTTTTCCTCTCTCTCAGTTAGTTTAAACTGAGATTTAAACATCCAAATTTTAATGCAGTAAATTAGCTTGCCCATCCATCGTGCTCTGTGATAAGCTCCGGGTGCTTTAAAGCTGATTCCTGACTTGGGGGCACTACCGATGAAAATGAGCGTTAGCTCGAGCAATTCCTTGTAGTCATCACGAGGCTGCTGTTCATCAAGCTGAGCTTGAGCAAATTGAATGAGTTCTTCAGCATCTGAGATTTTCTCTGCAATGTTAGGGTCATCTGATGCTGTTTGGTAATTGTTCTTGTCAATTTCCACCCACTTTGCTTTGAATCTCTTAAACAGTTGTATGTCAGGGCCACTAGAAGATGGCAAGGAGACAGAAACTGCAGCTTCTAACACTATTTCGAAAATATGATGTCGGCAAGCCAGCCACAGCATATCTTTATCCAATCTTTGCTCTAGTAACATACAAGCACCACTCTTAGAACCTGTGTTGGAGGCAGTGGTGTCAAAACACATGCCCTTCACTTGGTCAGATATATTCCACTCCAATACTAACTGATGGACAGCATCTGCAATGTTTTGACCAGTTCCTCTGGCAAGTTTGGGAATACCAAGAAGCTGATCAACTCCTTGGCCGGAAATTAGAACTGGCAGTCGATCAACATTTTCATGACCAGTAATATCTTCCAGTAGTTTGCCGTCCCAATGTATTTGGAGAGGGCAATTTGTTTCGAAATCCTGCTTCAAATTTTCTGCCATTGTCTTGCGGTTCCTTTGTCTTGCTCTCCGTATCGATGAATAGCTAACACTGTATTCTTCAGGGTTTTGCCCAAGAGCATTGATTGTTGGGATCAAGATTTCCGAAGCAGCTCTATCACTTACTTTTGCAGCATCAAGAGATACAAGCATTGAAGAATCCATAAGCTTTGCACTCTTAGACTTTGATCTACTTTGTCTCGAAGTTGATGGCTGCTGAGGGTCAGCAACAAATTCTTCTTCTGATTTTGAACTATCTTCATTCAAACTTGAAGGACTTGAACTTGAGAGCACTGCTGCTTCGAAAACGGCTGTTTCCCTCTTTCTTTTCTTTTCAAGCAATGTTTCCTTTTCTCTAGCAATCTCTTCCATTTGTGAAAAAACTTTATCCACTCCAGACATTTTGCCTTTTCTTCCTTTTTGTCGTTGCAGCATCAAAAACTCACGATCTTCATCTATCTTTATCATGTCAAGAGCACTTGCATGTGCAATGTCAACAGATCTTGCAAGTCATTTTGCCAGCTCTCTTGTTTTTGAAGTAGTGCAGGTGATTGCTTCTTCTTATTATTTCTGTTCTTCTTTAGTTTCTCCCACTCGTTGAAAAGTTTCTTTACTCTCTCCACGACATGACATTTCAACACTGTTGGGATGCGTGCCTTTTCCCACACATCCATAACATCTCTAGCAGTCAACAAAGCCGCTGTTTTCACCTGTTGCTTTTTATTGATCTTGTAGTTCATAAACAATGCTAATGTTTCCCTTTTAGATGGAAGCTGGGTTTCTTTGAAGGACTCTATAGGATGTCCTATGAGCCAAACAACTGTTTTGTGACGCGTATGCCGCTCCATGAGTGCAACTCAGCAACTTCTATACAACCACTCTCAGCGAAGGCAGCAAAGATACTGAGTCAGTGACGCCGCACTTACACTGACGCGGCCGCCACAGTGACGTCACAGCAAAGAAAAGATTCTAGAATGTTCGGCCACGGCGTCTATAGCAATGAAAGGGATGAGAAGGTTTACGGAAAGAGGTTCAGAGTCTGTTATGACTGCTATATGTTGCTGACTACCATTTTTGATGAAATCTGCAAAATAAATAAATGTACAATAAATACAAACTGAAAAATAACAATATACAAAATGTTCAATGGATGGTAGCAACCTCTAAAATGTCTTCAATTGTGCTGAAATTTTGCATGTTCAGTTTTTACACTAAATTAAATAAAATTAGAGGGTGTCTTCAAGTTTTTGAAATGATAAGTTATTTTGCATCACCCTAATATATATATGTAGAAAAGAGGGGCCAAGGGCGGGTGCCCACAAAAATGCCTCCCGTTATAAGAAAGAGGGAACCAAAATCAAGGTCTCCGAGGCTCACGATGCCATTTTTTTTTTTTTTTAAGAAATTTTGAAAAGATTTTTGTGTAGTGAAGAATAAAGGAAGAAGTGTGTGTTTGAGAGCATGGTGGAGTGCTCACAAGGGGTAGATGAGACAGAAAAAGATCAACTAAACAGAACAGTGACAGGAAAAAGGGAAGTTCCAGCACCCCTGTCTCCTGCCAAATATACAGTATATAACCTTTGGTTAGCTTCCGCCCGAATTGTTCATTCTGACGAAGGTCAAGCTTTTCACTCCACCTTAGTATATATATATATATATATTATATATATATATATATATATATATATATTATATATATATATATATATATAAAGAGAGAGAGAGAGAAAGAGAGAGACGTTATAATTTCGAACGACTAATGTACCTATCAACCAGTTAAACATAATCACCTATTTTTTGTCTGAGGATCATTTGACCTTTTAATTATGCTTTATTAAAAAGATTTAGGATTTATTAGGATACGATAGAATTGATTAAAAATACATGTATTTTGTAATCTATTAATTTTTAGACAAGTATAGGCTCTGCATTTTCTTTGGATGATAATAATAATCACTTAGGACACACACACACACACACACACACACTGGCACAATGCTCAGGCCAACTAACGCAGCCTTATAGCACTGACTCCTGGATCGCTTCCCGTTGATCAGCGTAGTTAAGCGACATTGGGTCTGGGTAGTAGTTGGATGGGAGACCGTCCTCCGCGTCCAGGTTATGTAGCGACCCGTGGTTCGGATCCCACGTAAAGCTGTAGGTCCCTCCGTCATATGACCTTAGATGTTGCGAAGGAGGTTAAACAAACCCAATAATTATTATAATTATTAGCACTGACTCCTGACTCCTAGCATCTTCAGGAGAAGAATGGTGTATGCGAGATTACGTTAAGTTAGGTTATTTTTATTTTTTATTCATTTATTTTCCAGTTCAGGCTACGTTAGGCTACTATAATCTACATTCAACTGGTACTACCCCACATTAGGTTAGATTAGGTCAGTATACTCCCCACATTAGGTTAGGTTAGGTTACTATAATCTATATTCAATTTTTATTTTAATGTTATGCTCGGTTAGGTTACTACTCTATAGGCTAGTTTAGGTTAGATTATTGTATATTTAATTTTTCTAAATTTGTATTTCTTTGGGGGCTGGCAGAGTGGAATAGAATTTAGTCCACTTTGAAAGTGAGGTAGTCAAAGAGTTTTAGATAGTCAGTAGAATTAGGAGAAAGGTAGACAGCGCAGACGTATTTAGTATGAGAATGGCATGCAAGCCACAGCCATAGGATATAGAATTCGGAGGATTCAGGTTCGGGAATAGGTGAGCAAGTTAGGTCGTTGCGTACATTACAGAACATCCACCTTTGAAATGAAATTCCACTTTCAAAGTGAAATACATTCTATTCTACTCTTCTTTTGCTGAAATCTCCATTTTAGGAGATTTCAATGTACACCACCACCTTTGGCTTTCTTCCCATTTCACTGACATCCCTGGTGAACTAACTTACAACTTCTCTATTCTGAGTGACCTCGAACAGATTGTACAGGACCTTACTCATATCCCGATCGCCTTGGCAATAGGCCCAACATTCTGGATTGATTTCTCAACACTCATCCTTCTTTTTACTTTCAATTCTTTTTCTTCGTTGGGCTCCTCCGACCACAATTTTATATGTGTTTCCTGTCCCATCGCTCCAGTTCGGCCTGTCGATCCTCCCAAGAGGAAACGCCTTTGGTATTTTGGCGCCCCTGATTGGGAGGTCCTTTGGCAGTATTTCTTTGATTTCCCATGGAATGATTACTGCTTCCGTGGCCAGGGTCCTTCCGAGTGTGCTGAGCGCATGACGGAGGTGATTCGCTCGGGTATGGAGGCGTATGTTTCATATCCTATTTCTACTACTACTACTACTACTACTACTGCAAAAAACCTTAGTTTAACTTTACTTGTTCTACTGCTATCCGCAACAAAGAGGAGGCTTTCAGAAGGTACCGTCGCCATCATTTAGTTATCACTTAGTTTATATTTCTTCCCGGAATCGTGCAAAATCTGTTCTTCGACTCGCCAAAAATTCCTTCATCAGACAAAAATGTGAAAACCTACACCATTCTAATTATTCTCGTTCTTTCCCTCCTTTTTCCATTCTGACGGCTCAGCTGCGAGTCTCTTCTCCTAATAAAGTTGAACTCTTCGCCCAGACTTTCGCCTCCAACTCAACCCTGAACGATTCCAGCGCTGTTCCTCCACTTCCTACTCCCTCTATCTCAGTTATGTCTGAAATTAGAATCTCTTCCAAAGGTGTTTTTTCTGCCCTATCTGGGCTCAACTCTAGGAAGGCGTTTGGACCTGATGGTGTCCCTCCTGTTGTTCTCAAGAATTGTGCTTCTTTGCTGACACCCTGCCTAGGCAAACTCTTTCGGCTTTGTCTTTCATCTGATACTTTTCATTCCTACTGAAAGTTTGCTTTCATTCAACGTGTCCTAAAGAAGGATGATCGCTCTCAACCCTCCAACTATCGTCCAATTGCTTTGATTGATTGCTTTTCTAAAGATGTTGAATCTGTGCATAATAGGAAGGTTCTTAAACACCTCTCTTATCACAATCTTCTTTCAGATCGTCAGTATGGGTTCCGCAATGGACGCTCTACTGGTGAACTTCTTGCATATCTCTCTGATTTTTGGCCATTTTCCTTTCGGGATTTCGGTGAAATCTTTGATATTACGTTAGACATATTGAAAGCTTTTGATAGTCTGACACAAATCCTTAATTTCCAAATTGCCCTCCTTCGGTTTCTATCCTTTTCTCTGTGCTTTTATCCCTAATTTCCTTTCTGGCCGATCTATAGCTGCGGTTGTAGATGGCCACTGTTCTTCTCCTAAAGCTATTAATAGTGGTGTTACTCAGAACTCTGTCCTGTCACCTTCTTTTTTCCTTTTATTTATCAATGATCTGTTAAGTCGCACTTCCTGTCCTACCCTCTCCTGTACGCAGTACCAGATTTTCGATACATTCTCATTCCTTTTCTGTTCAACAATCTAATTCGAGGGTTAATCGGTATTTTCAATCCTTCATTTACTCAACCAGTCAACTCTGGAGCAATCTTCTTCAATCGATCTTTACCCCTGTGTATGACCTCCCATCTTTCAAGCGCAGAGTGTCTAGGCATCTCGGAAACCTTGGACCTTGAGTTTGGTTCTCTTCTTCCTCCATGGGAAGGTAATTTTGGGGCATTCGCCTTTAGCCCATCCTTCCAGCATAAAAAAACCTTATCCCCTAATCCTCCATCCCCACTCTCCCAACATTACCCCCTACCCAGCACCCCCTCTTCGTAAATGCTACCATACTACTAGTACAATGCGAAATATTTTAAAATTCGAAGATGACGAACTGTTTTCATTTAAACTTTTTTAATGTCACAAGGAGGCATTTTTTGTCTTTGTTCATCTATGTATTTCTTTGTTTGTTTGTGTGTGTGTGTGTGTGTGTGTGTTCGCTTTAGGAGATGCTCAAGAGTGAAGTACATCAGAACATTAAATATACAGTTTTAATTCTTATAGTTGGTGAAAACATCAATTGTAGTGTAAAACATGTTCTCAAACTCGGTTGGGTCATCCTTTTCCATGATTTTCTACTGTTTAAAAGGTTTTATTACTCGTATATATCTAGATCTTAAATAGAAGAATTGTTTATACTATATAAATGGTAGCATCAATGAGAGTATTGCTCACCTTTACGCCGTTCATAAATAAAGGCGAATACATTGGAAAACTTCAGAGTACCGCTTTGAAAAGTGGAACATTATTCATGGTTAACCCGTAATGTATCGAAAGAAAACAAAGGCTGCTATTTAGTGTCCTGTACAATAAAAATATTTAAATACAGTATGTACATTTTTTCAATGATAAAAAGAAACGATTTTAAACGTCGAAAGATTGTTAGACGAGCAATAGCTACATAGCTACATTATTATGCCTTACAGGTTTATGGGTATATTGGTGGTTCAGCTATTAAATGTAACCTCTCTCTCTCTCTCTCTCTCTCTCTCTCTCTCTCTCTCTCTCTCTCTCTCTCTCTCTCTCTATATATAATATATATATATATATATATATATATATATATATATATTATATATATATTGCTTTGAAACTGCAGCCTCTAGCGTGCGTACGAGAAATGAAAGTCGTTAGGCTGGAACACTGTTTGATTTTGGTTACCTGCAGCTTTGAAGTACTGTTTATAGTCGCGTATTTATTCTTAAATATTAAATTCCAAAATTTGATATAACTCACAGAGTTTGTGGAAAAACACAAATTTACAAGAAACGCGAAGAGTTATGCTAATTAATAAATATTAGCCAATCACAGTTGGTTTCTCAAACGAGTACAGCTTCTACGGCCTTCATGAGTATGAAAAACAGGTGGAAACATTCAATTGATCTATCTTATATGTGTAAATGATTTAAATTTCTAAAACTAGTTAAACTTAAAATTACGGCAGTGGAGCCCCTTTGAAAGACAAAACAGAGAACTCAGTGACTTCACAGTCAAGAGTCTGTACACTGTTAGATATGTTAACAGAATTATATTCAATCGTTCTAGTGTCTAAACCAGGGGTCACCAACCTGGGCGGTAGCGCCCACTAGTGGGCTCACATTAAAGGTAATTAAACATTTATTTCATTATTTATTTTATCGATTATATTGATTTATTCTTTTTGATCTAAGGTGGGCGATAAGCTTTTTTAATTTTCAAAAAATCGTAAAAGTGGGCGGTAAACAAAAAAAAGGTTGGTGACCCTTGGTCTAAACCAGTGCCCTTCAACCTTTTTATGCCTACCGCCCACTTTTACTATTTTTATGTGAGATAAATTAGCTAACCGCCCACCAAAATTAAAAATCCAACAAACATACAGTATATTAAAAATTATGTATGGTACATTATATATATTATATAATAAAACATTATGCATTTACCTTTAATTTAGTGAGATCCTTGTGCTTGATGCTTGGAAACTAAATTCCGAATGTTTGGCTCGAATTTAGTGAGGAACAAACGAATGTCCCCTCTTTCAGGGATTTTTAAAGCATTCCTGTTTTTGGTAAGAATGTGATTCACAGCACTAAAACCTGATTCAACTAGGTACGAAATAGGAAAAGCGATCAGTAATTTAAAAATCTTTTTCCACATATTGCGATATACATTTGACATCTTTTTATTTTGCCAAAGCTGCATATAACCACCGTTATTGAAATTTCCCTTGCTTTCCTCATCATGTCTGAGTTCTAATATCTCCTCTTGACATGTTACATCAGCTTCAGTAACATTTGCAGTAAACGGGTTTACCATCCAATCATATACTTCCATGGTTAAAACATCACTGAATCGAGTTTCAAAATCCGTTTCAAGTTTATTGAGATGATCAATAAACCTTTGTGTATCAATTGTTGTTATGTCATCCTTAATAGATAACAATTCTGGAAACTGGTGAAATTCCCTTTTTGAAAGATTGTGACTGAATAAATCCAGCTTTTCAATGAATAATGAGAACTTTTTGGCAGTTCATGAGTGTCATATTGGCTCCTTGAAGCTGCAAATTACAATCATTGCATTTCTTAAATATTCCTGCCAAATAACAAGCATCATTTTTTATAATTTTTAACTTTTGGCTAAGATCAACTTCATTTTGGTCTTCTAGAAACTGCACTACGCTCTCATATAGTTCAACAAAACGAGTTAAACATGCACCCTTCGAGAGCCATCGGACCTCTGTGTGTAATAATAACCTAACAAATTGTTCATCATTGTCATGACACAACTGACGAAACATTCGATCATTTTTTGCATATAATATTGTAAATTTTGTTGAATTTTACAAGAATTTTATAAATTTTCTTGCCGCCCACCTAAAAGCTCAAATCGCCCACTAGTGGGCGATATCGCCCAGGTTGAAGACCGCTGGTCTAAACCATGCAATGAATTGATACCCTTTTCCACTCGGAATTACAAAGGCTGTGAAAATGGGCGCTTACTCAGAAACCTTCTTATAAAACAAGATTTATTATATCTTCGCAATTACGAATCAGCATGAACATCTTCTGGAGCCATTTTTGTTTTTAATCTCACGATATATGGTTTCTCACGGAATTATTGAACAGTGTTTTGTTTGGAGTTGTTTAACTCCATAACATTTAAGGTCACATGACTGAGGAAACCTACAGCTTTACTTGGATCCGAGCCACGGGTCGCTACATCATCTGAATGCGGAGGACGGGCCCCCACCCAACTATTGCCCAGATTCAATGTCACTTAACTTCACTGATCGACGAGAAGTGGTGTTACGTCATGGTCACGACGTAGTTCAATGAGTGAAGACAAAAGCTTCTCCAATATTCCTCTAATAAAGGTGATGTTTTTGCTGTTCTAAGAAGAATGTAAAAGTATCCTCGATGGTGCAGTGGTTAGCATCGCTGACTACGAATCTACCAGTCCCGAGCTCGATTCCCGACGATGACAGGCGGCGCTCAGCTCACCCCGCTGTTCATCCTTCCATACAAAAAAAAAATTTGGCTGGTTGATACATGGGTACCTTCGACTCCCGATGATACTGGTTAATCCGGGAGCGAGCGCAATTAGTTGGCCTGAGCACTGTGCCAGTTTCTGCATTATTTATTCATTATTATTATCATTATTATTTATTTGTATTTACATTTCAAAGTTTAGTACTTAAACACATCGAATTTGTTGGAAAAAAGCTTTCAAATATTGTATATAGTTACCATTAAAACAGTTTCGATTTCATCATGATAATATTTAACAGCTTTATTTGTGTCTGTTAAAATTTTACTTCAACATCCAAACAGTAAAAATACTTTAAAAAATAACACTCTCTCTCTCTCTCTCTCTCTCTTTAGCCACATTTTTCTTCTCTCTTTGTCTCACATTTTATCTTTTTCTTCCTTGTCTCTCACTTTTGCTCACTTTCTTCTACGTAAGTAAATGAGATAAGATTAAATGCGCGATAATATCAATGATAAAAATTCTGGATTGAATTTTCAAGGTCATTTAATTAATCCCCTAATTATTTTCTTATTCATTGAAATAAATAAAGATTATGTGTTAATTTTAACTTTTAAAATTTTGATTATTTTACATCTGCAACAAAATTTAAAAATATTCAACATTTATGTAATTATTTATCCGATTATGAAA
The DNA here is from genome assembly GCA_023014485.1 of Bathynomus jamesi. Lineage (NCBI taxonomy): Eukaryota > Metazoa > Arthropoda > Malacostraca > Isopoda > Cirolanidae > Bathynomus > Bathynomus jamesi. The sequence continues at coordinate 709,391 of JAJOZX010000149.1, forward strand.
TATTCAACCCTTTCGCGAACGTATGACGCATATTGCGTCATCCAGAAAACTTACGTTCGCGCATGTAAATACAAATATAAATAGCGAAAATGTACGATTATAAACAGCGTTATAAACTGAAAATGTATAGAGGTATGTCGGGAGGCGGCAGCGACTCAGGCTCACACGTCTTGTGCGCATAGAGGGTGTAGCGATCGGGTAGGGAGTCCCTTGTGCTAAAGTGTTAATTATAATTATTTAAAATAATTAAAATAATTTTTTTTAAAAAAGTTGCGTATCTGTTTTAATAACAAGTAATTATTAATTAATGAGTTAATTTGTGTACTTGTTACAGTACATTTTTCAACGACATTCCAAGTTTTGGAGTTTGAGTTTAAGCCGCGTTTCGATTTGATTCAGCAATTCTCAATCCAGAAAACAAGGAAGAATTATCAAAATGAAGTGACGGTTTGAAACATTTCAACTGTTCCTCGTCAAGTCTCGGAAAACACGCATATTCATAGGTATACAATGGTTTCCCTTAACCTACTTTTATATGCTTTTATAACATTCATTTTAAATATAATAAACAGGTATACCTGCCATATTTATGCCATAAGAGATAATGAGT
>JAJOZX010000149.1:715000-737500 GCA_023014485.1 Bathynomus jamesi
GGAGACAGTGACGAGGTGTACTTCTAAATCCACGAAAGACCTTGGAATCATTTTACTTTTCCTTGTGGGTTTGCATCATTGATTCATTTCACTTGTTTAATTGTGAAATTCACACACACACACACACACACACACACACACACACAATATATATATATATATATATATATATATATATATATATATATATACCTTTCCTTTCAACCTTTCAAAGGTTCCGCACGATGATTCCTCATTTCACGAAGGTCAAGCTTGTCGCCCCTCCTCTCGAGTTGGCCTGGTGAAGTACTGAGTTGGTTTCTTGTACTCTCCACCTCACATGCCAGGTACGCCCGGCTCATCGGGGATTGTTCTGAGCCAGGTGTCTAATCTTCTTTTGAAACTGTCCACTGCAACACCATTTGTGTTTCTTAGGTCTTTGGGCAGCTGATTAAACAATTTTGGTCCTCTCACAACAAAACTATTTTCTTTCAGGGTTAAGGATGTTCCCTGTCTCGCCTTTAATTTGGGAACACGACACAGTCTTCCTTTTCTACTTTCCACCGTTGTTTGGGGAGTTACAGGGTTCAGAGGAAGATTAGGGACTAGTTTCTCCATTATTTTCCAAGTGTAAATAATGGTGTATCTCTCTCTTCTCCATTCCAGTGAATATAGGTTTAGTTCGCGTAACCTTTCCCAGTAATTTAGTTCTTTGCACCCATTGATCTTGGCTGTGAAGCTTCTCTGAATCCCTTCTAGCTGTCTAATGTCTTCTTTTTTATATGGGGATGTTAGGACCGAGCAGTATTCCAATTTGGGTATGATCAGTGTTTTCAGTAGAGGAATCATTACATTCCTATCCCTTCGTTTAAAGGTTCTCAATATCTGCCCCGTTATTCTTTTTGCTCTGTTTACTGCTATCTTATTTTGTGTTTCAAATTTCGCATCATCAGTCATTACAACCCCCAGATCTTTTGCTCTAGAATTTCTCTGAATTTCCTCTCCATTTGAGGTATAATATTCCATGGATTTTAGGTCTTCTCTTTTTCCGTACCGTAACAGCTGAAATTTCTCGGTGTTAAACTTCATATTGTTGTCTTCCGTCCACGTGTAGATTCTGTTCATGTCGGTTTATAGAGATCCTATATCTTCTGGGTTTCTTATTTTTCTACTGATCTTTGTGTCATCCGCAAAGGATGTTACTGTGCTGTCTCTGGTAACATCCTCATCTATGTCAGTTAGCATGATTATGAAGAGTAATGGAGCTAATACTGTTCCTTGTGGTACTGAGCTGAGGACCTCTGATTCTGATGAAGATACTCCTTGTACTGTAACGACTTGCCGCCGGTCACTAAGGAAATTATATATCCATTTCCCTACTTTTCCTGTTATTCCCATATATTTCAGTTGATGTATTATGATTCCATGGTCACATTTGTCGAACACCTTGGCAAAGTCTGTGTATATTACATCATAGTTTTCATTTCTTTCAAGTGCATCAATAATGTTGTTGTAGTGTTCCATTAGTTGTGATAGGCATGATCTGCCTGACCGAAACCCATGTTGGTTAGCATTGAATTTTTTCTGAGTTTCCAAAAAGTCATAGATTTTCTGTCTAACTAGTCTTTCAAATATTTTAGTGAGATGAGATGTAAGCGACACTGTCACTGGCCTATAGTTTTTGGCCTCGGATCGATCTCCTCCTTTATATATTGGATGCCCGATATTTCTCCCGTGTCTAGTGATCGTCTCCATATCCAATATAGTGGCTCAGCGATTGTATTCTTGCAGTTTTTGATCAGTGTGGCATTCCATTTATCCTGTCCTGCCGCTGAGTGTGATTTAGTTCCCCTATAGCTTGTGTAATATCATCTGTCGTAAAGTCGAAGTCCGTTATACTTCCCCCTTGTAGTTCTTCAAAGAACGCGTTTCTATCGCATATCAGTTTGTCAGTTTTTGGGATACTGAAAGATGATTCGTACTGAGCTCTTAATATTTCAGATACTTCTGTTAGATCATCAGATAAAGCACTGTTCTCGTTTTTCAAAGGTCCGACAGTCGCATGGTTTTTCGACTTTCTTTTTGCAAAATTATAGAGGTACTTTAAGTTAACCTTTATCGCTTCTATAGCGTCGTCTTCTTCTTTTTCTGTATGCTTCTCAATCAGTTCCTGTATGACGTCAGCGATACTCTGCAGTTTATCATTTAATATTTTTCTGATGTAATCTTTTCAGTTACTTAATTTTGCAGTCACTCTTTTTCTCTTTCGGAACAATGACCTTTTTTGTCTCTCGAACCTGCTTCTCTTTCCTCTTTGTTGTATTTTTGGGACATGTCTTTCCACAATTTCTAACGTCTTCTCTTCTAAAGTCATTAGCATCTCTTCCGTTGTCTTGGCCTCGAAAATGGTTTTCCAATCTACAAGGTGTCCATAAATGATTACCCTGATTAAAGCATGCTATAACTTTTAAATAAACACTCGTATTCAAACACAGTTTTAATCATAAGTAGATAAACATACAAAGTTTTGATACATAATTAATGAACTTAATAAGCTTCCACATGTGCACCCCTAGTGGCACGTAAAATGTCTAAACGATATTCACACTCACGCCACACATTTTCCAACATTTGTGGGTTAACTGTTGCAATTGCATCCGTAATGCGTTTTCGCAATGTCCTGATATCTGGAACAACTGTTGCATAAACCAAATCTTTAACATGACCCCAGAGAAAGAAATCCAGCGGGGTAATGTCTGGTGATCTTGGGGGCCATGGGATTGGCCCGTCCCTGCCAATCCATCGATTTGGAAATGTTGCGTCGAGAGTTTCACGAACAACATGCGCCCAATGGGGGGGGTGCCCCATCTTGTTGGAAGATGACAGTTGGCTGCCTGTCCTGCAGCTGAGGGATGGCGTAATTGGTGAGCATATCCAGGTACACAGTTGCGGAAACAGTGTTCTCAGCGAAGAAGAAAGGACCAATTATCTGGTCATGTATTAGTCCACACCAGACATTGATCTTCGGACTGCCCCGAATATGCTCCCTTACGGCACGTGGGTTTTCCGATCCCCAAATACGCTCATTGTGTCTGTTGACTCTACCACTAAGATGAAACGTAGCCTCGTCTGAAAAGCAGACACGTAACAAGAAGTCATTATCCTCGTCAATGCTGTTCAAAATGTCAATAGCGAATTATTCACATTTTAGACGGTCATCAGGCTTCAGTTCTTGAACAATTTGTACCTTGTAGGCGTGTAACTTCAAACGTTTGTGTAACACCTTGTGCACCGTAGACTTCGGTATCTTTAGTTGGCATGAAGCTTGTCTCACCGATTTCCTTGGTGACCGTGTGAAAGCAGTTTGAATGTTTTCCACCGTCCCATCGGAAACTGATGGTCTACCACTGCTCTTTCCCTTTTCCACGTTTCCAGTTTCCAAGAATTTTTTCATCCACGACTTAATTAACTTCACATCAGGTGGATTCTTTCTATACTTTGTTCTGAACCTTCGCTGAACAGTGACAGGAGATTTTGTTTCTGCAAACCACACAACACATTGTGCCTTCTCTGTCACAGACGCCATCTTAACTGAACAGCTACTACAGCGCTCCTAGCGACGAATGCGGTAGGCGAAACACACCAGCACAGAAACTCTATGCGTGTACGAGATCACCTGTAAAAAGAAAACGGATGTAAGATTCGTCATTAAAACATGAGAGCATACTGTTTTCAGGGTAAACATTTATGGACACCCTGTATTACTTCCATGCTGGATGCAACATCTTCCCAGTTTATAGCTTTGGAGTGAAAATTAAAAATTTCGAATTTGCTTCTTTCTGTTGCTCGTGTCCTTTCCTTTCCTGTTGCTTTTATATTGGTTGTTTTTTCAATGATGCTGTGGTCCGATATTATAGTTGGGGTTATTTCTACATTATCAATTAGGTTGCTGTTGTTTGTGAATACGAAATCTAGGCAGTTGTTTTTTCTTGTGTTTTCTGTTATTTCTTGCGTTAACATAAATTCATCAGCTAGAGCTAGTAGCATTTTTACCTGCCCCTGGTCTTCCCGTGTGCCCCACTTGTCCTGGTATATATATATTATATATATATATATATAAATGGGAGGGAAATAGTGTCCGATTGGGTTAAAATGAATATGGGGGTTGAATTTGGTTAGGTTAGTCAAATTATAATTGTGCTTGTAATTGGATTAGGTTGGAAATAATTTGTGTAAAAATTTATATGATAGTTACCGGTAACTTTTTTTGATATTACACAGAAATAAAATAAGTACGTAGCTAAACAAAAGATTTAAAACTACAGAGAGTCTGATTTCTTGGTCCAGTTTGTGTAGAGCAAGCCTGAAGTAATATAAATGCACTTGTGATACGGGTGAGGCTTATTGCCGTACCTCTCAAGTTGGTTTGATGGGGGAGCTAGTTGGTTTATTGGGTTCTCCACCTCACATACCCAGGTACACTCGGTCCATCAGGAATTCTTCTCAACTAGGTGTCTAGTCTTCTTCTGAAGACTTCTAAAGACTTCAAAAAGCGTTTGACACCGTACCGCACAAAAGACTCATTGAAAAAAACTAAGGCTCATGGAATCAGGGGTGTAGTAATAAATTGGATAGAAGAGTGGTTGCGAGGTAGGAAACAGAGGGTGGTCGTTGATGGAGCGGAGTCGTCTTAGGCTAATGTAGCGAGCGGCGTTCCTCAGGGTTTTGTATTGGGCCCCTTGCTTTTTCTTATATATATTAACGATTTAGATGTCGGCCTAGTCAATACAGTTTCAAAGTTTGCGGATGACACGAAGTTGGGTGGTAGGGCGATTAATGACGAAGATAGAGGTAAAATCCAGGAAGATCTGAATAAAATCGTTGATTGGTCAGTCACATGGCAAATGAGATTTAACGTCGACAAGTGCGAAATTTTACATATAGGTTCGCGTAACGGTAATTTTGCGTATAGTATGTCAGGGAAGAAGTTAGCAAGCGTAGAGCAGGAAAAAGATTTAGGAGTTATAGTCACTGGTGATTTAAAAGTAGCGAAACAAAGTACAGCAGCGGTCACTAAAACGAACAAAGTGCTAGGTTTTATAGCTCGGATATTATTGTTCCTCTTTATAAATCATTAGTTAGACCCCATTTGGAGTACGCGATCCAATTTTGGAATCCGCATATGCGAAAAGATATAGACAAAATCGAAAGAGTTCAAAGACGAGCAACTAAGATGATTCCGTCGAGACTAGGAGGCTAAGGAGTGATCTAATCCAGGTTTTTAAAATTATGAATGGGTTCGATAACTTAGATAGAGATAGCTTTTTCGAAATATCTCAATATAATAGAACTAGAAATAATGGGTGTAAGTTGACAAGTAGAAGGTTCGAGACAGCAGTTGCCAAAAACCTTTTTACGCATAGAATAGTAAATAGCTGGAATAGTTTGCCGGCAGAAGTAATTAGTAGCACGTCTATAAACATGTTTAAAAATCGATTAGACGCATATGTTGATAGATTGGGTATAGTTTAAGGTAGTAAAATTAAGGCTTTATGGTTCGGAACCCACGTAAAATTGTAGGTCCTCTCCGCCACCATGACGAACATGCACAATACACAATTACGAACACAGTTAGGTAGACCAGCCATGAGTGGATCCTAGGGTCTTTGTTGGTCTGAAACATTATAACATTATAACCATTCTTGTTTAGAAGTGCTTTGGGCAAATGATTGAATAGTCTTGGCCCGCTGGCAACAAAGCTATTTTCCTTCAGGGTTGAGGATGTTCCCTGTCTAGCCTTTAGTTTGAGAACACGAGACATTTTTCGTGTCCTACTTTCCATTGTTGTTTGAATGGTTTAGGGTTCACATTGAGATTAGGAACTAGGTTCTCTAATTTCTCCATATTTAAATAAGTTTCTCTAAATCCCTTTTAGTGTTCCTTTTATTAGACGGGGACACTAAGTTTGAGCAATATTCCATCCTGGGTATGATCAGTACTTTCAGCAGAGGAATCATTATATTCCTGTCATTTCTCTTGAGGTTTCTCAGTATTTGTCCAGTTATTCTCTTCGCTTTGTTTACTGCTATCTTATTTTGTGTTTCAAATTTCGAGTCATCCGTTATTATAACTTAAATCTTTTGCTCTAGAGCAGGGGTTCCCAATTGTGTTCCGCGGAACACTTCTCACGGTATACAAGTGTTCCGCGGAACACCAATTTGGGAACCCCTGCTCTAGAGTTTCTCTGAATTTTCTATCCATTTGGGGCATAGTATTACAAGGATTTTAGTTCCTCATTTCTTTCGTATCTTAATAGTTGAAATTTTCTCCGTGTAACATTTCATACTGTTACCTCCAACCAACTGTAAATTCTGTTCATGTCCGTTTGTAGAGATTCTATATTACCTTGGTTTCTTGTTTTTCTACTGAGTTTTGTCATCAGTTAAAGATGTTAATGTGCTATCATTGATAACGTCATCGTCTATATCAGTTTGCATGATTATGAATAGTATTGGAGCTAATACTTTTCTTTGCGGTACTGATTCTGATGATAATATTTCTTGGACTGTAACGGCTTGCTGCCGCTCACTAAAGAAGTTATATATCCATATGATAATAAAAACCCACTCTGATAGACAGAGTTTATTTCCACAACAGTTTCGATGCCCACTGGCATCCTCTTCGGGTGGATACAGTAAAAACGAATGAACCAAAAACAAGAGGGAAAACAGTCCAGGGACCATTATACAGAAATGTATACAACAATGTAATAATCAATGTAATAATAAATTTATAATTTCTGTAATAAATAATAATGCAATATTAAATGTAATAAGTGTAATAATAAATGTAATAATTATGTTAAAAAAAAAAATAGAATCTGTATGTATAGAACAAGAAGATAGTTTTAAATTTGTGCGAATGTACTTATAAGCGGGACCCTTTAATAAAAATGCCCTTCCGGTGTCGGGAGAACGGGATCTAACCTAGGTGCGAATTTCTTAATGGTCCCTGGACTGTTTTCCCTTTTGCTTTTGGTTCATTCGTTTTTCTGTATCCACCCGAAGAGGATGCCAGTGGGCATCGAAACTGTTGTGGAAATAAACTCTGTCTATTAGAGTGGATTTTTATTATCATATTTTGACCTTCACGTAGAAAAGTTAAGTTTTTTGCATTTATTACATAGCCATCTTCTACTGTTCCTGTAACTCATATATTTCAATTTATGTGTTAGATTCCATGATCTCATTTGTCGATCGCCTTAGCAAAGTCTGTGTATATCACATAATAGTTATCACCTTTTTTAAGTACACCAATAATGTTATTATAGTGTTTCATTAGCTGTGATAGCTTGAGCTTCCTGACTGGAGTCCATGTTGGTTATGTTTAATTTTTTCTCTCCCAAAAAGTCATAGAATTTTTTCTCTAACTATTCTTTCAAGTATCTTGATTGTGCAAGATGTCAACGACACTAGCCTAAAGTTTTTCGTCTGTGATCGATCCCCTCTTTTATAAATTAGAACTATGTTTGCTTCTTCAAGATGCTCAGTATTTCTCCTGTGTCCAGCAATCTTTTCCATATCCAATATAGAGGCTCCATATCCAATATAGAGACTTCATTTTTACAGTTTTTAACTGTAAAAATTTTCGAGCCTGCTGCTGAGTGTGCTTTTAGTTTCCCTATAGTTCGTGTGATATCGTCTGCTGTGAAGTCAAAGACCGCTATACTTCCCATTAAAATCCTTATTCAAGAAAATGCTTTCATTGTATATTATTTTTTTTTCTGGGATACTGAAAGCTGATTCGTACTGAGGTCTTAGCATTTTAGATCTTCGTTAAAGCATTGTTCTCATTCTTCAAAGGTCCGATCGTCACGTGATTTTTCGTTTTCCTTTTTGCAAAATCATAGAAGTATTTTGGGTTAACCTATAGCGCTTCTACAGCGCCTTCCTCTTCTCTCTCTCTATACATATATTTTTCTCAATTAGATCTTGTATGTCGTGATTTGGCTCTCGAATTTACCATTTACTATTTTTAATGTCGTTGATTTGCAATTTATTATTTTTTCAGTCACCCTCTTTCTCTTACGGAACATTTACCTCTTTTTTCTCTCAAACTTGTTTCTTATTCTTTTATTTTATTTTCGGAATATATTTTTTCACAATTTCTAGCGTCTTATTAGTACCTTCCGCTGTCTTATCCTTAAAGATGGTTTTCTAATCAATTGCCTCCATGCTGGACGTGATACTTTCCCAATTTATGGCCTTGGAATTAAGATTAAAAATTTTGAATTGCCTTTTTCTATAGTGTGTGTTTATTCCTTCCCTGTTGTTTTCATACTGGTTGATATTTCAGTAAAGTTGTGATCTGATAATATAGTTGCGGATATTTCCTTTATAAATTTGGTTGTTGTTGTTTGTGAATATCAAATCTAGGCAGTTGTTTTTTTCTGGTATTTTCTGTTATTTCTTGCGTTAACATAAATTCATCCGCTGGAGCTAGCGGATGAATGACCTGCTTATGGTCTTTCTTTGTGCCTTCCTTATCTTGGTTTAAGTATATATAACGCATTCGAAACAGATTTTCGTGTCGTTTAATTCATGCAGTTGAAGTCATGCAATTTTTGACAGAAATCACATCCTTTGGCTTCGTTTTCACTAGTTGCCAATTTGCATAAATTACATAGTTGCTGGAAATGCGCACACATTGCTATGTTATCTATTACCGTAATTATGAAACTAAATACACGACCATGGGTTTTGGTTTATGACATTATTCCTGGTTTTGCGCTGTTTTTCCCATTTAGAGCTGCACCGGAGGACTTTATTTTGTGGAATTTATTTTTAAATTATTATATTTTTACTTGTGTAAACTATATTGCACTTACTTGCACTTAATAAATTAGAATTACGTATTCACTGACACATTATAAACACAGTGCAGACAGAATTAACCGCAGAGATGCTAATCCCTTACAATTTTTATGTTAATACAGGAAAACAGAGCGTCCATTCACAACGAAGTATAAATACAATATATATAATATTATATATATATATATATATATATATATATATATATATATATATATATATATATATATCGAAATTCATGATTTTTAACTGGTACTCTGTCGAGGTACTACCATTTCTTTTGTGGTGTCTCAACTTCACTTAACATATCCAGAATATTAAAAATAGAATTCATTGTTACATTGACTAAGTCCATCATCAATTGAATAAGGAAGCCACACACGTTTAATGAACTAAAATGTTAAGAGTTCCTCTTCATCAAAAAAGAACATAAATCAAGTGCAGAAATCTGAATTTTGCCAACCGTTCCACGCTATCCCAAGAACCAACGTTTTTAGTACTGCGTCAGGATATAAGTATTTTGCCAATTGAGCAACCCAACCGAAAATTCACCGCGGTCGAGTTACCGGGATAGCGACAAATATATATATATATATATTAGTGGTGCACCGATTAATCGGTATCGGCACCTGGCATGCCGATTAATCGGCATTTTGCCGATATTAGGAAAATACCTTGCATTGCCGATTAATCGGCATGCAAGGTGTCGATACCGATTAATCGGTACACCACTAATATATATATGCAAAGAACGCAAAGAGTGGTGGTAAACGGAGTTAAATCGAAAGTCTCGGAAGTCGTGAGCTCTGTCCAACAAGGGACAGTATTAGCTCCCTTGCTGTTCATAATAATGATTGCAGATATTGATGCAGATATTAAGGACAGTATTGTATCATGCTTCGCAGGTGACACAAAGATATGTAAGGAAATATTGAACGAAGATGACATAAGAAAATGACAAAACGACATTGAAACATTATTCCAGTGGGCAGAAGACAACAATATGAAGTTCAACGAAGAAAAATTCCAACTTCTAAGATATGGTAATAACAAAGAGCTACAGAAAAAAGGGTACAAAACTCCGCAAGCCAAACAGATAACACCAAAACCACAAGTCAGGGAATCTTGGAGTAATAATGTCGTCGGGTGCGGAATTCAGAGAGCACTATAAAATCAAAATCACAACGGCTAGAAAAATACTGGGAATCATCTGGAGGAGCTTCCGCAGCAGAAAAGCAAACATCATGCTCAAATTATGGAAGAGTCTAGTCCTACCTATAATTGAGTATTGCTCAGTACTCACAAGCCCACACAGAAAAAGAGACATTGCGAGCATTGAAGTTACACAAAGGACTTTTACGTCTAAGATAGAGGAAACGGAAGGTGAAGACTACTGGTCTCGACTACAATCCCTGGAACTCTACTCTCTTGAAGGAAGGCGCGAGCGGTACACAATAATATACATATGGAAAATACTTGAGGGCTCTGTCCCTAACCTCAGAAATGAAATAGAAACAAACTGGAATGAGAGAAGAGGCAGATTTTGTACGGTCCCAGCTGCGGTGGGACAAGGGGCCATGAAAACGAGGATGGAAAATACCCTCAGAATACCGGGCTCAAAGCTTTTCAATGTCCTTCCAAAAGAAGTCAGGAATCTCCAGCACACCGACCTGAATAACTTCAAGAACCAGCTGGACAGATTCTTGTGCAAAGTCCCTGACTAGCCATGCGTGGCTGGCTACGAGGGCAGGAGGAAATCAGAGAGCAATTCCCTCCTTCACCAAGTCCCGCAAACGTGGCGGGATGCTGCAGAGGGGTTGATCGCAGGTCGATCCTGAACCGTCGTTCAAACTCAACAAAAGTAACAAAAGTAAGTAATATACGGGGCTCCAATAAACCCTAGCCCCCCACGCCCATGGCCTAAACCATTAGAGGTACAGTAAAATTAAACATACCTTACAAAAGAGAATTTAATCCTGCATTTAATGAGAAACAATTAAAACTTGGTGTTCCCGTCATTGGCTTCCAAGACAGCCTGAATTCGCTTTGGGTAGCTTGCCAAAAGTGACGTGAATAGATCTTGATCGTTACGCAAATTTGCTAAAGCAGTTTCAATGTGTTGCGTCATTGTATCCTTCGAAAATCGATTTGCTGCAGGTTCTTGAAACAAGAGACATTGAACCTTGTCCTTTATAACTGATCCAATGTGTTCACAGACGTTCAGGTCAGGAGAATTTCCTGGCCATTCTTCATTTCCAAAGAAATCGATCTCATGGTTCCGCAACAACTGTTGAGTGGCTAATGCCTTAAAGCAGGGGGGCTTTATCGTGCAGAAGTGTGACCTGATCGACATCCATAACATTGTTTGGGTTTCTTAGAAAAGGAATGACATGCTGGGATAGAATAATATCACGAAAATACTGTCCATCCCAACTCTGACCATTTGGCTTCAGCACCCACATGAGCTTCTTTGCAGTGAACAAAACAAACACGCCAACACAGTCTGGACTTTTTAATAATTCGCGATAATGTTCATTGTCATCGATTTCATCTGGTGTTGTGGCCCACACTCGATCATTTTGGTAGTTAGGCCGACGTGTTACGTAAACAAAAAATTCATCGGAGACAGCTAAATGCATGAAATCATCCACATCCCAATCTTCAAGATAATGGGCAAACCACATTCTGTCATCGATGTTAAGTTGAGTTTTTCTTGGCTTTGGAAGTTCATGCCAAGGCTTTAAACCTTGCCTATGACAGTACAGTCGAATGATCTCACCACTAACGATCTTTCCTCTCAACACTTCGATCTCTCTAGAAAGTTTAGCACAGCTGTTTTTCCGCTTACGCGTACCGCTTTCAATGATGTCCTTTGTTTCCTGAGAGAGTGGCAAATTTGGGCGCCCAGATTTGGTTGTATCCATTTCACATTCATCCAAAGTTTTATTCCAATTTCTTTTGACGAAGTCCTCACTTTTTCGTAACTTTTTGGCAACCCATGAACGTGTTATAAAGTTGGCTCCAGCATCACGAACTTCCCGAAATATTATTGCTCGTATGCGATCTATCACACGTTGCCTCTCCGAATCACCAATTAATTGAAAAGCCATTATATTATCACTTTATCAGCTAGAGTAATTTTAATACCTGCAATAAATAAAGAATTTTATATATTTTTATAATCACTAAAAACTATTTCGATATAAGTAAACATGTAAGCTGCAAATGGGAGGGGGCTAAGGTTTTTTGGAACCCCTTATATCAAATTGGTGTGTTCCTAGGAAACCTTATCCTAATGAGGAATATGAAAACTTGTCGTCAAAATTCTTAGCGTCTTTATTTGATTCAAACGTTCCGGTCCATAGTAGGAACATCTTCAGTAGAATTGAGAATTGAGTTACATTAAAAATGAAAAGTTTTAATTATTAAAATTCTAATTAAAAGAACCAAGTAAAAAAAAAAGGAGTAACTACAAAATAATATATACTGTAAAATGGTTCTGTAAACATTATGAACAAAAAAAAAACCAAAGAACACATCTATCTATCTATCTATCTATCTATCTATCTATCTACCTTCAATTAAAGATGTCGAAAAAACGAAGAGACTAAAGCCACGTTCAAGAAACTAGAAAGTGGGAGAATATCTCTTCGAAAATAGATAATTGATTTGACATTTAATTTAATTGGTTGGTTGTGCCATGTAAAGTTTAACAGATGAAAAAAGATTGTTCATTAATAGATTGTTTATGGGTTTTAATTTTTTTTTTTTTGTTTGTTTATGCACGAAGGAGGGGCAGAGATATCCCACTATTTTCAAACTAAGATCTTCCTAATTAATTTTCTAAAATTTTACCTGTTAAACTCTCTCTTTTTTTTTTATATTGGTTTTTACTTGGTTCTTTTAATTATAATTTTAATTGCAACTTTTAATTTTTAATGTAACTCAATTGTCAATTCTACTGAAGATGTTCTTACGATGAAACGGAACGTTGGAATCAAATGAGGACGCTAAGAATTTGAACGACAGTCTTCATATTTCTCATTCTAATAGTGTATATATATATATATATATATATATATATATATATATATATATATATATATATATATATATATATATATATATATATATATATATATATATATATATATATACTGTATATACGAGGGTGATTCAATAGGTATCCGCACTCACTTTTTATTTTCACAATTTTATTTTCACATCTGAAAATCATGTTTTTGGCTATGTGCTTAGCCAGTCATGCACCGCCTTCTTCGGGTCATCATCACCTTGGAATCGCTGACCTCTCAAAGCGTCTTTTAGTGGTCCAAACAGGCAAAAATCCGAAGGTGCCAGGTCTGGACTGTAGGCTGGATGGTCGAGAACTTCAAATTTAAGTTCTTGAAGGCATTTTCTAGTCTGTGCAGCGGTATGAGGGCGCGCATTGTCATGTAACAGAATAACACCTTTCGACAATCTCCCGCTCCGTTTTGTGCGAATTGCTTGCTTTAACTCATTCCGAAGCATGTCAAAATACGATACACTTGTTACTGTAGTTCCACGCTCTAGATAATATTCAAGGATAGGGCCTCGTGTATCCCAAAAGAGTGTTAGCATAACATAACTTGGAATGAGTTAAAGCAAGCAATTCGCACAAAACGGAGAGGGAGATTGTCGAAAGGTGTTATTCTGTTACACGACAATGCGCGCCCTCATACCGCTGCACAGACTAGAAAATGTCTTCAAAAACTTAAATTTTAAGTTCTCGACCATCCAGCTTACAGTCCAGACCTGGCACCTTCGGATTTTTACCCGTTTGGACCACTAAAAGACGCTTTGAGAGGTCAGCGATTCCAAGGCGATAATGACCTGAAGGAGGCGGTGCATGACTGGCTACGCACACAGCCAAAAACATTCTTTTGTGATGGCATTAGGAAGCTTGTAGATCGCTGGACTAAGTGTATTGAGAAACAGGGAGACTATGTCGAGAAGTGATGTGTTTATAATCTATCAGATGTGAAAATAAAATTGTGAAAATAAAAAGTGCAAATACTTATTTAATTACCCTCATATATATGGAATATCTATATAACGCATTAATATGCATCATTTTGCATAATGCAAAATTGCCTCCACCAGGATTCTACTTAGCACCTCTGAGTAAGGCTACGTTGTAGTTACTGTCGTGGCCATTCGTCTGGGATATAGTTGGATGGGTAATCATCCTCTGCGTCCAGATAATGTAGTGACTGTCCGTCATGTGACTTTGCGTTATGAAGGACGTTAAACAATCGGACACATACACACACACACACACACACACACACACACACAGAGACCTCCTGAGTAGAAGGCGAGGAATAAGTTTGCATTATACAAAATTATGCTCGTTCATGCGTGCGTGCCATCTTTGAGACCATTGTGATACACCAGAAGATTTGAATGAAATACTGCTACATTGCCTCGAGTGTATAAGGGGCTAGTACGAAAAACACCTCTGGACGTAAAAGCGTTGTGTTCCCTCGGGATATTGGAAAATACGCCAGGTTGTATTAACTTTTACCTTGTCGTAGCGTAGCGTGGTGGTCAGAGCCGTCGCTTTCTACTCAAGAGGTTCGCAGTGTTGGAATCCTGGTGAAAGTAACTTTACAATATATATATATATATGTATGATGAATAAAACCACGAAGGAAAGGAAACACAAAATGGTGCTCAAGCGCTTTCGTCTAATGACATCCTCAGGAACACTGAAGTACATAGAAGGTTACAGCCTATATATAGGTTACAAAAATATATATATATATATATATATAATATATATATATATATATATATATTATATATATATATAGGATCTTTACAAACCGACATAAACAAAATCTACAAGTGGACTGAAGACAACAATATGAAGTTTAACACCGAGAAATTTCAGCTATTACGGTACGGAAAAAGAGAAGACCTAAAGTGCATGGAATATTATACCCAAATGGACAGGAAATTCAGAGAAATTCCAGAGCAAAAGATTTAGGGGTTGTAATGACAGATGATGCGAAATTTGAAACACAAAATAAGATTGCAGTAAACAGAGCAAAGAGAATAACGGGTCAGATATTGAGAACCTTTAAACGAAGGGATAGGAATGTAATGATTCCTCTACTGAAAACCCTGATCATACCCAAATTAGAATACTGCTCGGTCCTAACTTCCCCATATAAAAAAGAAGACATTAGACAGCTGGTGGGGATCCAAAGAAGCTTCACAGCCAAGATCAATGGGTGCAAAGAACTAAATTACTGGGAAAGGTTACGAGAACTAGACCTATATTCACTGGAAAGGAGAAGAGAGAGATACACCATTATTTACACTTGGAAAATAATGGAGAAACTAGTCCCTAATCTTACTCTGAATCCCATAACTCCCCAAACAACGATGGAAAGTAGAAGCGGTAGACTGTGTCGTATTCCCAAATTGAAGGCGAGACAGGGAACATCCTTAACGCTGAAAGAAAATAGTTTTGTAGTGAGAGGACCAAAACTGTTTAATCAGTTGCCCAAAGACCTAAGAAACACGAAGGGAGTTGCAGTGTGTCCGAACATTATCTGTACAATTTCATCTTTTAATAAAATTCTTGATAACACACGTAAAATTCTTAAACAAGATTATTTAGAATCTGTATTTTCAAAAGTTTCTTTTATTAAAGTAACGTTGTTACAAACATTCGATATGTGCACCATTAGTGATTCGCAAAACATCCAATCGATACTCCAAATGTTGCCATGTACGCTGCAGCATATCCACATCAATTCGCTCAATAGCAGCTGTGATTCTTGCTTTTAAATCATCAATGTCTGTCACCCGCGTACATTTCTAAAAAACTTGTCAAAACGTAGTATCAGAAAAAACTTAATGAGATTCTCTGTAAAATGAGACAAGACTGGAATTTCTACACTTCATGGTTGACTTTTAATAACAGCCAAAAATTGTACAGTTAATTCTCGGACACCCTGTATATATATATATATACAGGGCTATTCAAAATAACTCACCTGATTTCAAATGAGAATATTTTTTAATGTTACAAACACAGTGTGATTTGTGATACATCAACCAAAAGAAAAACTCTTCAAATTTTGTCTCTCACCTCATAAATGCTCTATGTGACTTCCCCTAGTTACACGAGCAACGTCGACACGATAGTCGAATTCCTCCGATACTCGCTCCAGCATGTCCGTTGTCACTGACTCTACGGCAGTAACAATACGAGTTCGGAGCTCATCCAAAGATGTGGGCAACGGTGGCACGTACACAGTATCCTTAACGTACCCCCAAAGGAAGAAGTCGCACGGTGTAAGATCCGGCACTGTGACTACCGATTTACAGCTCGAAAACTGCAACACACAAAACGCCTTCTGCTGTGCGGACGCCATTTTCACACTGACTGTTTGTTGCTAGGCTAGGCCACGGCGTGACTTTGGAGCCCTCTCGCGGTGATCTTGTAAAACTCAGAGATTTCCTCTTTCATGTGGTGTATGCCCAGTTGATGCACGGTTGATAGGTACGGAAGTATTCTCAGTTGAAATCGGATGAATCAATTTGAATAGCCCTGTACGTATATATATATATATATACTTTTTATTTATTTACTTCTTTTATATCTGTTACAGAAGGTTTAATGAACGTACCCACTACCCAGTTTGACTTGTGCATTTATTTAAAGCATGATAGGTGGTCATTACACTTAAGGAACATCAGCATGCTCAGAAGATCTGCTGAAGTTCGACTTCTGTGGGGCCTCATTATTATGCCTCCATGGCTAAATACACGCTCAATTGGAGCACTAGAGGCAGGCACTGTTAAAACAGTCATGGCAATATTGGCCAGTGATGGGAATTTATCCCTTTTCTGGTGCCAAAACTTTATTGGAGAGCAGTTGTCTAAAATATGAGATTCATCGATCTCTAAGAGGTACCGCCGCAACTGTTCCCTGCGGTTCAAAATCTTCCCAGTTTCAACGTTCTTCTGCTTGGACCGATAGCTTTGATATTTTGCCATTAGTCTCGGAACTTTGGTTTGACTCTGTTTTATTTCGTCATCGCTGCTGTGAGAATGAGCGCTGTCTCTCTGTATCTGCTCATTCTCCGTGTTTGAGTTTCCTGTATAGCATTTTTTCAACACCATTTCTATGAAAAATAAATTGACATATCGGTACTATAAACAGAGGCATGGCAATTAGCATAAGGTCTAAATAATAATAATAATATATATATATATATATATATAATATATATATATATATATATATATGACACTAATTCAACATCCACTTACTTTTACAAACTTTCATAAACATTCTGAACTGTGTCTGTTCAACCAAGCCACCATCATGAGGATGCCAATAACATGTATTTTTCATTACGGTCTCGAGAGGTCTCGAAAGGTCTCGGGGAGAAAAACCGAGACCACGTCTGTCGAGACCGAGATCGAGACCGAGATCTAAAGAGCAGAGACCGAGATCGAGATCGAGATCTGCAAATTGGGTCTCGAGATCGGTCTCGAGACCGAGACCGATCTCGAGACCTACATCACTGATACATATACACATACATACATACATACCTATACAATAAACGAAGAAATGAAATTAAAAAAAAAAAAAAAAAAATTATTAAAAGATTGTGAGATGGGCATACAACTTTGTAAGGAAACTATCGATTTTTAGCACAAGATCAAACTACCGATTTTTAGCACAAGATTAAATTAATTGTTTCCAACCAATGTTATAAAAAAATACAAATTTATACTGGAAATCTGCCCGGGTTTTATCACTCTACCCATCTTGTATATAAAAATAAAATTAAAATTAAAAGTTAATAAAGTCACAAGTTTACCAAAGATTTAGCGTTCTACCTTTCTTATCTAGATCTGTTTTGAAGGAATTCAAAACAACAGGATCGAGTTGAAAAAGACCTTTGCTTATGTTGAAGTTATTTGAAAGTTGGATAATGGCAGACTCAAGAATATTTCTATTAACAATGTTGCCAGAGTGAAATAAAACTGAAGCATTATTCCAGTCAATACAGTGGGATAACTCTGACAAATGGACAAAAAGGGCACTGGACAACTGTCCTGTTCTAACGGAATATTGATGCTGTTTTACGTGTGTGCAAATCCTTTCCCGTCTGACCTATGTAAAAGGAATCACATTGTTTACACCCAATTTTATAGATAATGCCTGAATTATTGGTAGGGCTATTTTTTACTATGATATTTTTCACAATATTGTTATATGAAAATACTACATTAATATCCAAAAGTTTAAGTATATTAGGAATGCCTAAAAAGCCCGGGAAAAATGGAAGTACTAAAATATTTTTTGACAAAGTACGAGTGTTATTATTGACACGATAGAAAGTTCGTTTTGCCTATATATATATATATTATATATATATATATATATATATATTATATATATATATATATATATATTTTTTTTTTGTAACCTATATATAGGCTGTAACCTTCTATGTACTTCAGTGTTCCTGAGGATGTCATTAGACGAAAGCGCTTGAGCACCATTTTGTGTTTCCTTTCCTTCGTGGTTTTATTCATCATAAATATTTTTCACGTGTTACTTTCGTGAAATAATTTTCATATATATATAATTACATATATATATATATATATCCCCGCAAGGGGGTTCTAAGCTCGTGCTTTTGAGTGCTCTTTGTGCTCGTTTGTACGTGCTTGTTCCTGGAGGTTTCACGTGCGCCCTCCCGGCCCTAGCACCCAAGGATGATGTGGCTCGACCTGCAGTCTTTCTCATCCTTGGTCTTTTTCCACTTCGACTGTCCCCTCCACCCTTTCTTTTTCCTCTGTCTTTCCTCTCACTTTTTCTTTGTTTTTCCGCTGAGATATGCCCTTTTAAATAGAGGCAAATCGGTTCTTCCCGAACTTAAAAAAAAAAAAATATATATAACTTTCTGAGCAGTGAAAGATTGAGACAACAATGCTAAAGTTATAACTCTAAATTTATCCCTTGTGAATCTAAGTTTGCAACACTTATTTTCACGTAATCATTTTCACTCTTAAACAAGTGATATGAAAGCTTAAAACTGCGATGTTCACACACACACACATATATATATATATATATATATATTTTTTTTTATTATGCAAGAAGGAGTCCAAGGGCGAATGCCCGCAAAAATGCCCCCCCCCCCCCCCCCCCCCCGACTCCCTGAAGGAAAGGAGAGACGAAATTAAGGTCTCCCAAGCTCTTAAAAATTATATAGTTTTTTAATTTTGAAAAAAATTATGTAGTGTGTAAAATACATGTATGTGTAGTGAGGAATAGAGAGAGAAGTGTGTGTTTGAGACCATGCCTGGACTGCTCATAGGGTAGCTGAGATACCAAAAAGGATCAGCTGAGAAGGACAGTGATAGGAAAAACGAAAATTCCAACAATCCCTGACTCCTGCCTAATGTCACCCCACCCCACCCCCGAAGTATATATATATATATATATGACCGGTCCGGACCTGTCTTCAAAAGAGCTGTCCTGGGCTGGTCCGAACCGTTATTTTTCAATCTCTGAAAATATATAGTGTGAATTTTAGCCAAATTACTTGCAGTATATATATATATATATATATATATATATATAGAGAGAGAGAGAGAGAGAGGGCGTTTCACAACCGGTCTGCCATATTTTTTGGGGGTGATTTCGGGGGTGGTACCGAGTGAAAACGTTAATACAACATGGTGTTATTTCCAACCGTTGTGGAGCTACGGACGTTTTAATGTGCCCGGAAAAAATAAACGAGAACATTAATCTGATTATTTATGGTACATTTTATAAATGTTAAAAATGTCCGCCTCGGTTTTCAATGCACAGCCTTGTTCGTTCCAAACAAGAGTCCACTGCCCATTCAATCATTTCGGGGTTTTCTCGTATGTAAGCAGCGGCATCCATAATCCGATGCGAGAGTTCCTCTCTCGTTTGTACTTTGGTCTTGTAGAGTGTAGACCATCTCTTTCATAAGGCCCCATGAAAATAAATCTAACGGGGTTAGGTCCGGAGATCTCGGGGACCACGATATTGGACCAGCACGACCAATAAATACATCAGATTAATACTATCGTTTATTTTTTCCGTGCACTTTTAAACGTCCGTAGCTCCGCAATGGTTGGAAATAGCACTTATGTTGTATTAACTTTTTTACTCGATATCACCACCAAAATATGTTTTAATGTCATTTTGTAATTTTTCTGTGTCACCTGCGTTCGATATCTCCTTGTATATCGTTGTGTCATCAGCGAAACATGATACAATGCCGTCATTAATATCATGCATCAATGTCCGCAATCATTATTATGAACATCAAGTGAGCTAATACTGTACCTTGTGGGACAGAGCTCATGACTTTTGAGACTTCAGATTTAACTCTATTTATTAGCGCGCTTTGTGTTCTTTGAGTCAAAAAATTAAATATCCATCTTCCAGCTTTCCAGTAATTCCTGTATAGTTTGTGTGCTATAATTCCTTTAAGCGCGGTCGTTGCTGAATTGCGACCATAAGCACACCGTAATTAAGCATGTAAAAATGATGGAAAACAGAAAAAAAAAATTCAGCGCCCAAAGGATTAAGCAGTTCACTTATTTTTTCTGAGTCATTTATGTATTCGGTGGGCCCCATCTATCAACGGACCAATATTCTATTTACACTGCATTTTTCTTTTCGCAAACGTGTCGAAGTATTTTTTGGTTATTTTTTTATGTTTTCTGCTACCTTGTTTTCCTCTTCGTTTGTCTTATGGATGAATGTTTGTTTTAGGTTCACTCCTATTTCACATAGTTTTTTTTTCTAGTTTGAGTCTCCTTGCTTCAGTTCTGCACCTGTGGAGATTTTTTAACGGCTTGTTTCCGTTGTCCAAATAGTGTCCGGATTTTTCTCTCGAGCTTGCTACGCTTTCTTTTGTGTCTCTTCGGACATGTTTCAGCAATAGAGGTTTAGTTTCATTTTCTATTGTACATAGTATTTCTTAAAGAGTCTTCTCGTGAAGTAGCAATTCCCAATTTACTTTCCTTAAATCTTCATTCACACTTTCCCAGTTTAGTTTCTTTGAATTTACATTTAAACCTTCAAATATTCCTTTTGACTCTCTGGGATACGTTTTTGGATCTCTGGTACTAATTTTAATTGCATATCGATTAGTTTATGGTCGGAGAAATGTGCGTGCGTTATCTTTTTATTTATTAATATCTCTTTGTTATTTGCAAAATTAAATCCAAAACGTTCGCTTTTCTAGTAGCTTCGCAGATTTCGTGGGTAAGTGCATAATGTTTCATAATATCTAATAGCATTATTGCCTGGGTTCTATCATCTTATGTAATGTTACCATAAAACTTTTCAGCATGTATAACTGTCATTTTTCTTTCATGTTATGAATGGAAAATTAAAATCCCTACAAATTAAAATATTTGGTGCTGGAGTTTCAAGCAATTTTATCATGTTTTCTGTTTCATTTGTAGCGAATTGGAATTAATTTTTTTGTGATGTTTGGTGGTTTGTAGACGTTCATAATGGTTAGGTTCAGTTTTTTTACTTCTAAAATAATAATTCCGACACTCCAGTTGCTTACCTTTATTTCACATATGTATGTGTTTTTCACATATCTGCAACACCCTCCTCCTCGTCTAGCAACTCTATCTGCTCTGTAAATGTTGTAGTCCAGTATTGCTATTTCAGTATCCTCGATACAGTTTTCACAGCCTTTTTTGCATTTTTGTAAGTGGGTTTCCGTTAGGCATATGATATCTATGCTGGTTTCCAGAGCTAAATTTTGCAAGTATTGTAATTTGCAGTCTGCATGGTCATTATACAGGCGTGTATATTTGTGTATAATAAATTTATAAAGTTTCTAATCGGTTTTCCTATATAATGGTCGTTTCTTGGTCAATGTTGTTGGTTCTTCTTTGTTGTTGTTAGTTGGGCCGCTGTATTTGGGAGTACTTTGGCTGCGCCCCTTCATACCATTGTGGGTGTTGTATCAACGTGGGTAGTGTTGAATAGGAGAGTGTTGTATATAATGCTGGGGGGTGCATATATCTGGGAAGTTCTGTCTTTTCTCATTAGAAGGGACAGTTGTGCTTTCATCATTCTCATTCCCTGTGAAAAATGTACTTCATTACCACTGTTGTAACTTCTATTTAGGATGTGAGCTGTTCTTTCTCGTTCTCTTCTTTGACTATCCTTAATGTGGAAATACGAACACTCCATATTTAGGCATTTTTTCTCTCTAATTGACTGTCTGCACATAGAAGGGTGGAAATAGTAGCAATTTGTTCCGTACTTACAACTTCCATTCCTAATCATGTGGAAACATTTTTGGGGGTGATTATACATGCAGTTTGAGTTATATTTGCACGAACCTGTTTTGTAATATTTGCATATGATCCGTCGTTTAGATTCCTTACGAGTCCTATGAGACTTAATTTCTTTCCTCTGTTCTACCACCACTTCTTCCCTACTCAGTGGTGTGTTTTCATTCGTATTCATGGTGTCTCTATCTTGTACAGGGGGTATTTCTCCATCTAAAGCTACTTCTGCACCTCCTTGTAGCGTGTTTCCCTCGATGTTCTGAAT
>JAJOZX010000149.1:742500-745000 GCA_023014485.1 Bathynomus jamesi
TTGTGGTTAGCGAACATTCGTGAAGATGAGCATCTTGGAGGTAACTTATGTGGTAGTCTAAAAGATCCGTTATAAAGAAAATTTAGGTTTCCACTGGAACTTTTTTTTTATAATTAACCCACAGTTGCTGCCCATAATTATTAGTGCAGAAAGTACGAAAAAGGTTGTCTTTAGTTTCGTTTGTACAGAATTTGAAGTTCCCTATAATCATGTTTGCGTTACCACAGTAATCTCAATATTGTTTTCTTATGTCCTAATCGTTATTCAAGGAATTAGTGATAATTTGATCCCAAATATTTAAATTTTTGTACTTGCTCTGTGGGTTCGCCTCTCATTTTAAAAGTAATATTAGGTGTTTGGTTTGAGCTTTTAGGATGGAATTGCATAACCTTAGTTTTAGCAATGTCATTTTTCTATGAATATAATTCGTAGATTTTTATAAGTTGATCCAGACCTTCAACTGAAGGGCTTATTAATACCATATCATCGTCATAGACCAAGTTATTTATTCTCATGCTATCTATACAACATCCCACTCTTGCCTTATTAAGAGAAGTAATTAATCCATCAATATACTTATTAAACAACAGAAGAGAAAGCAAAAAGCCTTGTCTAATTCCACATGAGGAATCAAAACATTCGGACATTGCTCCACCTAACCGTAAAAGTTTGGCGAGCGTATCAAAATTTTAATATATTTAAAACATTCAGTGAAACAGTCCTGTTCTAATTTTTTCAATAAAATAGTCTAATTTACTCTATCACAAGCTTTGCTTATATCCAAAAAGCAACTATAAATAGTTCAATTACTGACAATATATCTAAATACACTCTCTTTCAAAACAAAAATACACAGGTCAATTGAAGAGGCCAGTAAATCCTAAAGCTTAAGGGACAAATTGAATAAAATAGAAAATAAATAAAATGGGACCTTTTAAAACCAAACTGATTAGGAGACGTCCCTAAGTAATCATTTAGTCGGCGTAGCAAAAGTTTTTTAGTAATTTTGAGAAGCAGGAGAAAACAGCAATAGGCCTGTAGTTATTGCTGGATAGAATGTCCCCAGATTTATTTTTGACAAAGGATGGTGTGATATATACCCATCATAAACTCTGCAGGAGCAGCATGGAGATGATAATGAGATATGAAGATTCATCACATCATTAGCATATTTTAACCCAAGAAGGCCAGTGTGGAACCGCACACATAGCGACTAGTGTCGGATCTACGTAACCCCATAATGAAAATTACATTTATAGGTTCAATTAAACAATTTATTGTTACTAAACAATAATAAAAATTAACTTGATTACAATAAAGGACATAATTTCCATAAAAACAAGTGTACTTTTAATGTAACAGACCATGCTAGTTTTCCCGAATTAAATGTTCATTCGACAGGTCATCTATACCTGGGAGAGGAACCTGTCTTTAGCTCCTTAGTCAGACTCTTAATTTCAGGCACTGAAATTCCCGTTCCAATGATGTTCCATTGCAACCTACATTAAGATTAGCGCTTCCCATGCTGTTAAGAATATTTGAGTACCGCGTTCTTCATAACTTAGCTGTTTCTTCGTTCCAAGACACTTCATCAGTTATTAATGGCATAACATTCTGGACACTCGTTTCCTTCTTGACGAATTTCAAAAAATTTTTATTAACATTATTTAAGTTAGCCGTCACAGGCTTTTGCTGCTCGAATGGAATCGTTTTCCTGTTTAGATCGTCTTATGGCTGTTTTATAATTATCGTTACTCTACTCATCTTTACGTAAAATGGTCCTATTCTCAGTCGATCCAAGAAACACCCTATAATATGGTAAGCATCCTTTGATTCCCTTTTCAGGGGGCTATGAAATCATTCCATCTCGGCTTAGTTTTAGAATGACAATGGAACGACTTAATCCAAGGCCTTCCTGCTTCCCTTAGTATCGATGTTATAGCATTATAATACCTATCAACAAAATTAAAATGAGAATCATTTGAACGGAAATTGCTACACTCAAGATACAAAACTTCTGAATTATTAGAAAGGTGCTCTGTCCTATCTTTATATTCTATTTTTTGCTACATATTAACCTTAGTTCACAGTTCAGTCTTGCCTAGCGAGTTATTATTACGTTGCGTATTATTTAAGTTAGTACAATTAATTACTAGCTTTAGTGTTCTATGATCTGAGAGAAGGAAATCATGTACGAGGGCTACTCAATATATTTTGCCCACCTTTTTTTTTCTTTCCAAGTTTCCATGTAAGTTCCAGAAATTTTGTACACAAGTAGTTACATACCTTTTTTACAAGTTTTTATTTTTCCTCATAGTCTCCATCCTTTTCTACGGCTTTCCTCCACTTCGAAACAAGGACCTTTATTCCTTGCTGGTAAAAATCCGCTGGCTTCCGCTGGAGCCACCTCTTAACCTTCTCAACAACCTCATCGTCACTCTGAAACTTTCTTTCACGAATAGCATCCTTCATTGGCCCAAACAAATGGATCTGAAGGTGC
>JAJOZX010000149.1:750000-775000 GCA_023014485.1 Bathynomus jamesi
GAACCATGTACAAAAGCCTCGTCAATATTTTTACCTCCTATTTGCTTGGCAATGCTGCTGCATGTTTCTCGTACCCTGAAATGGGTATATGGGTGGAATGGTGGGTGTATGGAACTTCGTACACCTGAAATGGGCGTATGGGTGTATGGGTGGGGGGAAAAAAATATAAACAAAATATATATATATATATATATATATATATATATATATATATATATATATATATATATATATATATGGTCCTTATTCAGGGGTTAAAATCGAAAATAATAATTTCTTTTGGGGCACCCGTACATTTATGAGGATTGACTAAAACCTAAAGTACGCAAAATTTGAAAAGGATCAAAGTATGTTAAGTAAGAGGTCGCTACCAGACCTTGAAGTTTCTTCCCCTGTCATGCGTGTTGTACAGTGTGCATCATATATACAACGAGCTACCAAAACAAACAAAAGCTGCATACGTGATGCAAATCTCTAAAACATTCAATGAAAAGGTAAAAAATTTACAAATTTACTATAGAACCTTAGGAAAATAAATTGCTCGGAGCTACTAATATGCTCCCATATTACAGAATCAAAGAACACTAGCTCCGACAGCTTTCATAATGGTGCTCTCTTTTGCATCTTGACCACCAAAAGAAGGTACTGTTTTTGGTCCTCGTTTGTGGTGTGAAGCTGGGTGAATTTTTCCATGAGGGCCACACCGCGTTCGCGATGTCATTGAGGATCCGGAGCTGTTTACGTGTTTCTTTCCTCTTCAAAAACCTTTCATCCTGTTCTCATTGGCCTGGATCCTTGGAGAGGAAGGAGTCCGATTTCAGGCCTATGGTTTCGAAAATCTGGAGTCTGTTGTCTGTGATGAAATTCTCCAGTGCTTCTGCCGATCCTCATTCTAGTGGTTGTCGAGAGCTTGGACCATACGGCGCTTGGTCTTCACGGACACATCATCGTCGAAGAAGGCGAAAGCGACGAGCTCCTCAAATAAATACCAAAGGTGGCGAACGAACTTCTTTACTGTGGTGTTCGTCACCTGTGGATCCGAGGTGTTATAGGATTGAAGAGCCTGGAGGAGCTGTAGAGCATTCCTTGGAGCAGACACTGGGAAGGAGGGGGGGGGGGCCTTGGTACCATACTTTGATGTAAATGGTGGACACGAATATACAAATTCTTCGCATCGGCGCTTTTCTCTCTGACCGTGACATTAAACTGATCTTGGAACATGAAGACCTTGAGAGCGTAGATGGCTTTCGACATTCACCTGGCGCGATGCATCGGTCCTGGAGTCATAAGCCGAACTCCTTGCAGTGGCATCCCTCCGAGATAAATTGTCACCAACTCCAAGAGTTCCCTATAGTCATCTCTGGGTTGCTGAGTCCGGAGCATTTCTTCAATGAACACAAGAATTTCGCCACGGATATCCTAGACAGCGGAGGCTGAAGTATCTTTGTCCAGGAATCCCCACTTACCCGAAATCGCTTGAAGAGCACGCTGTCTGGCTCAGCTAAAATTCCTATGCGGGTTGAGAAGACTGCCTCGAGCGTCACCTCAAAGATGTGATGTCTGCATTCGAAGTCGAGCAAGCTTTTCTCCAACCTCTTTTCAAGAAGGACACAGGCTCCATTAGTTTTCCCAGTATTCGAGGCTGTGGTATCGAAGCACATGGCTCGTACCATGCCTTCAACCTTCCACAATCGGATTGACTTTTCCAGTGCAGTAGCCATCGCCACACCGGTTTCACGTCCCAACTCGAAATTACTCCTCGCCTCCCCTCCGCAAAAATCGGGTCTCATTCCCAGTTATTTCTGGAAGCAGCTTTCCATCGCAGTGGACGGTGAAGGGATGGGTCGGATTGAATGATTCCTTGATTGTCCGTGCAATTTCCTTCCGGAGTTTCGCTCGCTGCCTCTCAAATGACGAATCATTCAAACTCAAGCCTGAGATGTCATGACCTAAACTACCCGCGGTTGAAGTCAAGAGAAAAGTGGCTTTTCAGTCACTCACTTTGTTGCGGTGCAGTGTTTCTACCAATCCAGGACTGAGAAAGGGTGTTCAAGCTCGCTTCGGGACCACAGATGACCTAAATGTGAAGGGAGCAGGAACAGGAAAGTCTTTGTCATTGGTATCAATACCATCAGTACTAGATGACTAGACGAACAGGTCAGGGTCAATGTTCCGTCTCCGTCTTTCTGACGCTGTTTCTTTTTGACACGTTGTTGCTGCATTTCTTCCTCTCGCTTCCTCTTCTTCTCCCCCTTTCTGGTCAAAGTGGTGTCCATCGCTCCCATTTTGTTTAGACGTACTTTCGCTCTTTGCACCGAAAGGAATGTCTTGTCCTCTTCGAGTGTCATTATCTCCATTGATTCGGCGTGGGCGACGTCAAAGAGCTAATCCAAGTTCTCTTTGAAGCCTTCCTCCCTGGTTTTCAGGGTGTCCAACCGTTTCGCCTTGTTTTCTTTGTTCTTCTTGAGTTTTTTTCCATTCACCAAGGAGTTTCTCGACCTTGTCAACTATGTGTTTCTTGACCCGGGCAGGAATCTTAGCTCTGTCCCACACCTCCAGAACTGCATCCGTGAGGGAGGAGGCACTTTGAACGAACCATCTCTTTCTCAGTCAGATGATGGTGAAAAAGAGAGCCATCACTTCTCTTTTGGACGGAAGCTTCGCGCCAGTGAACTGGGCTTGGTGAAGACCTACAAGCCAAATATCCGTGGCCTTCCGAGTCTGCTTAGAATTAGCCATGATATACGTACAGATGTATCATGTACTGATTTTGGACCTTTAAACAGAAGAAAGCAGTGACATTAGTAAAACGGAGAATCCTAAAGCTGGAAGGTAAAAGAAATAATCGCTTTAGTTCCATTACATTAAATAACTAATTATGTATGTCAGAAAAATCCTACATAGCTCCAAAAAATAAATTAATGAACTCACCCTTCTTGTGAGTGCACAGGTAATCTTAACCCTTAACTGGTATGGTGCGGTTTAGTTACATAAGTGGTATGGTGCGGGTCCATACCACCATACCAGTTAAGGATTAACAGAACTTTGGGTACTCCTACCCAGTTGGGGTTCTAAAAAAGAATACAGTAAACAGACTGTCAATATTAGTAATGATACTTATTCAGTCTCTTTCTTTGGAATTCAAACAATCACAATTACAAAGGTTATATATTTTAGCTTTACCACCTTAATGAAGGCTTCAAAAATTCGAAATTCTTCGTCTATTGATTTTTTGAAATAATACAAAATTATTACTAATATCCAATTTAAATTTACTTTCTTTTTTAATTCTTAACCTTTTATATAGGGTGATTCACTCGCTGGTAGCCCCAGAGTATCGCTAATACGATACTCTGGGGCTACCAGCGAGTGAATCACCCTGTACAAAAAGAAAGATTTCTTATGTTATCTGAATTTGCAGTAAAGTATGTTTATCTGAAAAGAGAGAAGAGCGAGTAAGTTATTAAGTATTTATTAAACCGATCCAGGAAACAAATTAAATTAATCCAAACTAATCCTACATCAACAGAGAAAGTAAACTAAACGATCTCAACAAGTTTGAGTTCGTTGAAACACCATAAACATAAAGGATAAAATTTGGAAATCTTGGTCGCGACATCTAAATCTGAAGGTATTTTGCAAAGAATTGGTCCAGATCAGTTTTTCACTAGTCTTATAAATGCCCGTCGTGCCCTAATAAAATCTCGAAAGTTCGAAAATAAGAGCCACCTTAATATATATATATATATATATATATATATATGTGTGTGTGTGTGTGTGTGTGTGTGTGTGTATACTAGCAGAGGCCCGCAAAATATTTGCGGTCAAATTAGTATCTCTATTGCAATATTACTTCTTTAAGTACACCATTTCTAGAGTTATTCTTTCACCAAACACTTTAACTGAATCAAAACCTCTCACTCTTGGAAAAGCTACATAAAGCTGTCCATATGTAAAAACAGGCTAAGGAATATAAATAAATGTAAAATATCTGCGGTCAAATTAGTATCTTTATCAAAGCAGCCAGAAAGCAATGGAGCAGAATTATATAGTTTCTAGACACTATGGCAATTGTGAGAAAATTTGGAGAAGCCGGCTCTAGGTATTTATTACTTTTACTTACAATCCAAGATGGAGTGAAATCGCTGAAAGCATTGAAGCTTATCAAAGACTAAAACATCGGCCAGATATTGATGCGAGAGTTTTTCACATAAAACTAAAGGAGTTCCTTCGTGATTTAAAAATAAAACATATACTCGGGAAGCCAAGTGCAGTTTTGTATATAGTTCATGCACCTTCAAATTTCAGCTGGTGGGACCCGCCAAAAAATGACTGGTAGAAGTTTTCCACTTGCCCTACACCACCCCCACACTTTCCACACCACTTCCACACACCCCATACTCCCTACACCACTTCCACACACCCCACACTCCCTACACCTTTTCCCAGCCAAAAGATGACGGGTTGGAGTTTCCCATATGCCCCACACCACCCACACCTCCCCACCTTTCACACCACCTCTACGTCCCCACACACCCTACACACCCTCTTCGCCAAAAAATGACGGGTTAGAGTTTCCTATATCACCCACACTCCCACCCCACCTCACACCCTACACACCTCCACACCCTCTCCCGCCAAAAAATTGACGGGTTAGAGTTTTCCACATACCCTACACCACCCCCAACACCACCCTCCGTGAAAACAGACCAAAAGAAACATTTTTTCTATGATCTTTTTCTCTATGTTGCTTCATTTAAAAGTTGCGTATAAGCATGCGCGCACGCGTGTACGAACGAAAAAATAAATATCATTAGGGGGTCCTCCCAGAAAAGAGACCTTTAAAACTGTTTAAGGATGAGTGCCCTACGCTGAGCGGTTTCCAAGAAAAACGACGGACAAACAGAAGGACAGAAACTGCGTATTATATATATATATATATATATATATATAGTTGGATTTTGAACACATGCTTTGGATCGGCCTGTATTCAACCCCTTTGCGATATCCCGCCTCATTTGGGAGATTTTTATGGTACTCGTACCTATTTATTTACTAATCAATGGAAGCCTGAACAGCTGGTTGTGAGCTGTGAGCCGGCTGCCCTCGCTGCGAATATAGTGTGTGTATATATATATATATATATATATCGTAGCTTTGTAGGTATAAATAGCAATAATTTTACTTACTTCAGTGATATGAATGGAGGTACTAGATGGATTGATCACTGTATCATTAGTAATAATTTAAAGAAATGTATTGTCAGTGTTCATATCTTGCATGATTTCCTTCTCTCAAATCACAAACTATTGAAGCTAGTAATTAACGTACCAACTTAAAACGTGACATAATAACTCTTCATGTAGAAATGAACGTATCGACTAGACTAAGGTTAATATGCAGCAGAAAATGGAATATAAAGATAGGACAGAGCACCTTTCTATTAATTTAGACATTTTTGCATCTTGACTGTAGTAATTCCCGTTCAAATGATCCTCATTTTAATTTTGTTGATAGGTATTTTATAATGATACCAAGAGAAGCAAGAAGGCCTTCGATCAAATCGTTCAATTGTCATTTTAAAACTATTCCTAGATGGAATGATTTTATAGCCCCCTTGAAAAGAAAATCAGAGGGTGCTTACGATATATGGTATCTCCTTGCATGGTCGTCCGAGAATAAGGCCATCTTACGGGAATATGGATAGAAGTAGGGCTCGCAATAAATTAGCCATAGGACGATGTAAATGAGAAAAAGACTCCATTCGAGTGTCGAAAGTCTGTGAGGCTAACTTAAATAATAATAATAGTAACAAATTCTGGAAATTTGTCAAGAGAGAAAGGGGCTCTAAGAATGCCATCCCATCAACTATGTACTGTCTGGGGGAGGTAGAAATAGCTAAGTTATAGAGAACGAAGTACTCAGACATCCTTCATCCTAAACAGCGTGAGGAGAGTTGATCTTAATTTAGGCTGCAATTGAAGGACATTAGGAGGGGCCATTGAAAATATGAGGACTTCAGTACCTGAAATTAAGAGGCTGATTAAAGAACTAAAGACAGGG
Source organism: Bathynomus jamesi (assembly GCA_023014485.1). Taxonomy (NCBI): domain Eukaryota; kingdom Metazoa; phylum Arthropoda; class Malacostraca; order Isopoda; family Cirolanidae; genus Bathynomus; species Bathynomus jamesi. Next base: position 756,064 of record JAJOZX010000149.1, read on the forward strand.
AAAGATGACCTGTCGAATGAGTATTTAAAATATGCTAATGATGTGATCAGTCTTCATATCTCATTACTGTTCTCAGCCGTGTTTGCTCACAATTATATTCCTGCAGAGTTTATAAGGATTTATATCACGCTTCTTGTCCAAAATAAATATGGAGACATTCTATCCAGCGATAACTACAGGCCTATTGCTGTTCCCTCTTACTTCTCGAAATTACCTGAGAAATTTTGCTACGCCGACTAAGTGATTGTTTATGGACGTCTCCTAATCAGTTTGGAGTTAAAAGGTCCCATTCAACTGACCTGTGTATTTATGTTTTGAAAGAGATTCTATTTAGATATAGTGTCAGTAATTCAACAATTTATAGTTGTATTTTGGATATATAAGCAAAGCATATAATAGAATGAATCACAATATTAATCAACCAGCCCGATCACCCAAGTTATCCATGAGTCCTGCCATTTATCCTCTAAGCTATGGACTTCTTGGTACGAAAACGTCTGTCTCTAGCTCCACTTAACTTCGACATTACAGTATTATTTCTAATCAATTGTATATATTTCTATCCTTAGTATATGAACTGTCATTGTATTAATAATATTTGTTATATGGACTATAGTCTGCCAATAAACCTTTTCATTTTCATTCTATTTGAAAGATTAGAAGACAGGAATGTTCCACCATGTTTTAAATTTATCGAAATTTTGGTACATACCCGAAACATTTACTGTTAGATGGGGTAATGTATTGTCCAAATGTTTTGGTTCCTCATACAAAGTTAGACAAGGCTTCTTACTCTCTCCTCTGCTGTTTAATATATATATATTGCTGAATTAATTACTTCTCTTAATGAAGCGAAAGTGGATGCTGCCTAACATAAGGATAAATAACTTAGTCTATACCGATGATATGGTGTTGATAAATCTTCAGTTAAAGGTCTGGATCATCTTATAAAAATTTGCGAATCATATTCACAGAACGATGCCATTAATTTTGATGTTACTAAAGCTAAGGTTATGCAATTCCATCCCAAAAGCTCAAACCAAACAGCTAATATTATTTTCGAAACAAGAGATGAATCAATAAGAGTAGGTACAAGAATTTAAGTATCTGCCTCAAATTATCACCAGTTCCTTGAGTGACGACTAGGGTTCATCAATTTTCCGGTTCTTCCCAATCCCGGTACGCCGGTATTCAAACTCACGCAATCCCAGAACCCTGAAAATTTCCCGAGATTTAGTATAAATCTTAACTATCGTAGGAATATTTAAAAAACATTTAAACAAAATTATTATTTAGGAGAATAGGCATATAAACAATTTAAAAACATGGGATATTTGCAAAAAATAATACAGAACATAAATTTCCTATTTAGTATTAATAGTATCAAATTCTCTCTCTCTCTCTCTCTCTCTCTCTCTCCACGCTGGTGGCAATGACCTGTTCCTCAAAGGCTGTAGGGTAGGTCTTACAGAAGGGATCATCACCGAGATCATGTCTCTTGCGGATGATCTAAAACTGAAGACAGACAGGGAAATGTTGATGGGTATTTTACCGCGGATGAATGCCAGTGACCACGCGCTCAGTAAAGTCATTGGCATCAACGAGAGGGTACAAGACTTGTGCGTCCCGCTGGGCGTGAGGTTTATTGACCCCTTCGACGCATTTTCGGGTAGGTGGAACCTTTACCAGAGGGATGGTGTCCACCTCAATGACAAGGGTAAAGGTGTGCTAGGCGCGCTGCTCGACCGGCACCTATACAGAATGGTGAGGTCGAGCCCGGGGAGAGATGACGGGCCTCCACCAGGGAGAGATGATGTTGAGCCGGTGGCGGACGTACCTTCAACTAAAGGGTGCGTCCAGGTACAGGTGGGTGACCCTCCTTCCACGTTGGAGGGGGCTCAAGCTCCTGCGGAAGTTGCCCCGTCGTTGGTGAGGGGCTCTTCAACTCCCGACAGCCCTGGCTGTTCGGGAAACGGGTCGTGCTAGGGGGCGGTCAGAATAGGGAAGGCTCCCTCCGTGCAATGCTTTTTAATGCTAGGTCGAGTAGGAATAAGTTTTGCGAGCTACGGGCGCTCTTAGCATCAGAATACCAGGATATCGTTGCTATCACCGAGTCCTGGATTCATACTGATCGTAGGGACTACGTTGGGGAGTTCGAAATTCCCGAGTATAGAATGTTTCGCAAAGACCGCACCCGTGGGGAGGGGGGAGGGGACTAATATACGTGAGTGACACGTTGAGTCCGGTTGACTGCCAGTAACGATCGGAACGGGAGCTGCTTGGCGTCGATCTAAACGTGGGAGGGACGAACTATAAGTTAATCTTGGTGTACAGACCTCCGCATCTCCTCCTCAAGGAGGATACAACCCTGTACGCCGAACTCCGTAGCCTGCTAGGGGATAGGGTGTGTGTGTAGTTTTAGGAGACTTCAACTGTCGCGGCATAAAGTGGGAAGACAGGACTTCTGATGCTGAAGGGAGGAGGCTAGTTGACTTTGCTGATGAGAACTTCCTCACTCAGTGGGTCAATGAGCCTACACGAGGCGAAAGCGTTCTAGACTTAGCATTCACGACCGAAGACAACCTCGTCACTGGCCTCACCGTTGACGAATCGTTGGGCGGGAGTGATCACGGTCTGATTAGGTTCCGTGTGTGCGTCCCTTGGGTGAAGCGTAGTAACTCGAGAGGCAGTAAGTTCGATCCACGGCGGGCGGACTTTGTTAGCCTCCGAGATAGCGTAGGTGAGATGGGCTTAGAGGTCGGCGGCGATGTTGACTGTTGAGGGAGTGTGGAGTGCATTCCGGGACGAGTTTATGGTGCTGCAGTCTGCTGCCATACCCTCAAAACCGGTCACCCCTGCTTCAACGCAGCCTAAGTGGTTCAGTCGTGACATTGCTTCGGCTATCCGAAATAGGAAAGTAGCGTATAGGAGGGCGAAGGCCAATCGTTCCCCTGAGAACACTGAAGCGTATGTCCGCCTGTGTAGGGAAGTGAAGGCGAAGGTTAGGCTAGCGAAACGTAACGAAGAACTACGGGTGGCAAGCCTCTGCAAGGGGAACCCCAAGGAGTTCTTCAGTTATGTTAATAGTAGAAAGCCCATTAGAACCCCAGCGGCGTTCTGCGGACCTCCGACGCGGACATCGCTAATGTGCTTAATGAGTACTTTGCGGGAGTGTTCACCAGGGAGGACACCCGCATCATCCCTGAGCCAGGCGTCAGGCACGAAGGTGCTGGCCTGGATAGTGTTCGATGTACCGTGACAGTCGTTGCCGATAGAATAGACAAACTAAGCGCGTTTAAGGCTCCTGGGCCAGACCAGTTTCTCCCCAGAGTGTTGCGGGAGGTGCGCGACCAGGTGGCTCCCCACCTGGCTACAGTCTTCAACAAATCGTTGGAGACGGGCCAGGTGCCTGGTGACTGGAGGGAAGCCAACGTGACCCCTATCTTTAAGAAAGGGGATTACAAAAGTCCAGGGAACTATCGTCCCATTAGTCTCACTTCAGTTGTAGATAAATTATTAGAGGGGATAATAGCGGATAGGATCGTTGACCATTTGGATTCCTACAAGCTGCTTGGGGACTCCCAACATGGGTTTAGACGGCATAGGTCGTGTCTCACCAACTTGCTCGAGTTTTTCCACGTCATGTTGAGTGAGTATGATAAGAGTAGGGCGATTGATATACTTTACCTCGACTTTGAGAAAGCCTTTGATAAGGTACCTCACCGCCGGCTAATGGCGAAAGTGCGCGCGCTGGGTATCGGGTTGGGCCTCGGTCACTAGTGGGGTTCCTCAGGGTTCCGTTTTGGGGCCACTGTTGTTTATCATTTACATAAATGATATCGACGGTGGCATCGTCAGTCGGATCGCCAAATTCGCTGATGACACCAAGCTTGGGGGCCAATGTTGGGACGTCCGAAGCGATCGAGGAACTGCGTGCGGGCCTTAGTAGGATAGGAGAGTGGTCCGAGAAATGGCAAATGCCGTTTAAATTGGGTAAATGCAAAGTGATGCACATTGGCTACGCCAATCCCAAGTCGGACTACTCGATATGGGGAGTAATATCGAGGAGACTGATTTGGAAAAGAACTTGGGTGTGCTAATTAGCAGCGACCTTAAGTTTACGAAACAGTGCGTAGAGGTGGAAAAGGAAGCCCAGAAGCTGTTGGGTTATATCAGGAGGCAATTTCAGTTTCGGAACAAGGAGATTGTGCTCTCTCTGTACAATTCCCTGGTTCGGCCGCACCTGGAGTATGCTGTGCAGTTCTGGTCGCCCACCCTCAGGAAAGATATTGAGAGGCTGGAGCGAGTACAGGCGAGGGCAACAAAGTTAATTCCTCCCGTTAGGCATATGGGCTACAATCGACGCTTACGCGCCCTGAACTTGTTTTCGCTGAAAACTCGGAGGCTGCGCGGACAACTCATCGAGGTTTTCAAGCTCTTATGCGGGTTCAACGATGTCGATTTTAGAAGCATGTTTAGTTTAAATGATAACCCAACTCGCAACAATGGTTGGAAGTTGGATTTGAAACGGTTTAGGACTAGTGTGTGTGAGACTTACTTTACGTATAAGATCTGTGACACGTGGAACAGGTTACCTTCAGAAGTTGTGAACAGTTCCTCTGTGGATCACTTCAAGAAAAGGTTAGATCAAATCTTGCACACTATTTGAGGGTGTAGAAAATTTTCCCTGGCACCCGTTGCCATTGGTATCTCCTCGGTATGGGCCGCAAGGCCTTTTGAGGTACTTCTCTTCCTTGTAACTCCTTGTAACTCTCTCTCTCTCTCTCTCTCTCTCTCTCTCTCTCTCTCTCTCTCTCTCTCTCCGAAATATTCCAAGATTTTCCAATGTCAGTCATTGCTTTTGAAATGTATTTCTTAAGAGTCAGAAATGTTTCTAACATATCTAGCAAGCTGTTCCACCTCATTCGTGAATCGAGTATCAGTTGAAGTTTATTACCATGCTTACATGGAGGCTTCCGCATCATCTCCAGCATATTTCTCAGCCGAGTTACTTCCAACTACAGCACTTCTTGACTCGTTCTGTTTCTTGTAAAGAACATCACATACAGATCAATGAAGTTCATGTGCATGACACAGTTGATGTTCCCTTTCAATAATTTTACCACATTTAACCATAACACTAGCCCCATAAGTTACACAGCCAATTACGTCCTTCATTGATAGGATAATTTCAGCAAGTTTCTTTTTCACGAATTCGAGTATCTTTTCAGCAGACTTGGAACCAAAACTACGCACCATACCAACGTTCCAGAACTTTCCAGTTGCATGAATATTGATGTTCAAATAGTGACGATTTCGTAGAAATGTGTATTCATCGAATGAAATACTGAACCCTGCACCATCCGACACTGTGTCGATTCCAAGAAAGCTAAGAAAGTTCTATAGAGTCTACAGTATGTCGCTAAGAACGCAGCTCATAGCAAGATCAAAGAGACTCAACACAGTAAAAGAGTCATGCTTCAGAACACTTTGCCAGATATTATATACATATTATTTTTAATTAACTGAAATGTTACATATATATATATATATATATATATATATATATATATATATATATATATATATACGCTGCAAACCCACAAGGAAAAAGAAAAAGATTCCAAGTCCTTTCGTGTATTCAGAGCTACACCTCGTCAGGGAATGAAAAGAGAAGGCAAGATGCCCATAAATATATACAACGTAGAGGAAACCAAAGCAATTAGCACATACTTAACAAGAGTTAATGAGAGGCAAAAGGAATTTTAACAAGATATTGTCAATTTTATACATTCCCGCACTGTTATTGAAATTGTTTTCAAAATGAATAAATGCACATTTTAGAATATTTCTTTCTATTATATCTCTGTTTTCAACAAGCGCTTTAGAACTATCCCACTTGATGCTATGATTACATCTATACATATGGTTAAATAAAGCATTGGAATTATTAGCTGTTCTACACGCATATTTATGCTGTTTTACCCTAATATCTAACGTTTTACCCGTTTGGCCTATATATACTGAGTTACATTGTGTACATCCAATCGAATACACACAACCAACAACATTTTCCGGGCTATTCTTTATTAGGCGTGATTTAACAGTATTATTATACTCAAAGATTACATTGTTACATTATTATAATACCTATTCTTGGCATTCCTAAGACAGTTATCTAAAAATGAAATAGGATAACATAATTTAGTACCAATATTCATGATATTGCATAACTCGGAATCTAAAAATTCAGGACTGACAACTCTTAATGCTCGAAGAAACATAGCAGAGAAAATAGAGGATTTAATGGAGGGATGATGGTCAGAATAAAAATGCACAGAAGAGTTACTATTAGTAGGCTTGCGATCGACTTCAAATTTGAAATGATTAGAGCATCTCCAAATTTTTAGATCCAGAAAAGATAGGCTTCCATCATTTTCTTTTTCAACTGTGATCTTAATAGATGGGACTAAATTGTTGAGGCTACCAAGAAATAAGTCAACATCCAAATTATTAGGCCAAAGGCATAAAATATCATCTATATACCTGTACCAAACCAGGTTAAAATTAACAATCGAAGGCAAAATTCTACTTTCAAAAAATTCCATATATAAATTAGCTAGTACAGGTGAAAGGGGATTTCTCACCGCCAATCCAAACGACATAGCATAAAACTTATTTTCAAACTGAAATTTACAATCTTTGACACAAAGCCTAATTAACTCAATAAGCGTGTTGTGTTGAACAGGGAAAGAATATTCAGAGATCTTATCTTTTAAAAAATCAAGTAGGTCATCAACAGGGACTTTTGTGAATAACGAGCATACATCAAAACTTACCAATTTGAAATTAGGGTCATTAGGAAACTTCAGTTTGTCAATAAGATCCATGCTATTTACAATATGTGACTTAGAAATAGAACCAACTGACGGCGTTAATAAACTAACTAACCATTTAGATAGCTTATAGGTTACGGAGTCTACTGAGCTAACAATAGGCCTCATGGGATTATTAACTTTATGTGTTTTTACTAAGCCGTACAGATATGATAGTGACGGATTGATACTAAGAAAAAGTGAAAAAGTGAAAAAGTCATCCCAAAATCCCTGCTTGGAAGACGATACCGTATGTTGGACGATACACCGTTTGGTGACACCGAAAGAATTATTTTAAAGAAACATATTAATATAGCCCGCATCGAAGTGAAGAACGCCTTCAGAGTCCGAAGTAAGAAAAAATATATTTTTTTCCACCGTTCCTCATGTGTGGAGAAGTACACTTTTGGACGATATTTACAACAACTTACGTAGAAGATGCAGAACTCAGAACAGAAAATTAAACAATAGACTGGAGGATTTAATTCGTAATAGTTACTGGACTAAAAAAAGTGATTTTAGTAATATTGTTAACTTGTCGTCCCATGAGCTAGACTTCAATACGAAATGTGCGTTTGGTTTTGGGCTAGGATTCTCAGTCCCAAAAAAGCCCAGCAGTTTACTGATTGCTAAGTCTTTTATTAATTTTGAAAAACATAGTAATATATCTGAAAGTGAGGTGACTTTAGCCAAAGGCTGTGTATATAGTGCTTTTAATACGAGGTACGAATCGAATTATCCGTTGAGGTTTGAAAAAGCCCTAAAAACACTTAAAAATAATGATTCATTACATATTACTAAAGCGGACAAATCTAATTCGATCGTCATCATGGACAAAAACAGTTATGTTAAAAAGATGAATACGTTATTGAGTGATCGTGACACGTACAAACCTCTAAACAGAGACCCACTAGAGGATGTTAATAAAATGTTTAACAGAAAATTAAGAGAAAAATTAAAAAATAACTATAATGGGCTTTCGCAACAGTTTCTTAGTATCAATGCGTCACTACCATATCTGTACGGCTTAGTAAAAACACACAAAGTTAATAATCCCATAAGGCCTATTGTTAGCTCAGTAGGCTCCGTAACCTATAAGCTATCTAAATGGTTAGTTAGTTTATTAACGCCGTTAGTTGGTTCTATTTCTAAGTCACATATTGTAAATAGCATGGATCTTATTGACAAACTGAAGTTTCCTAATGACCCTAATTTCAAATTGGTAAGTTTTGATGTATGCTCGTTATTCACAAAAGTCCCTGTTGATGACCGACTTGATTTTTTTGAAAGATAAGATCTCTGAATATTCTTTCCCTGTTCAACACAACATTCTTATTGAGTTAATTAGGCTTTGTGTCAAAGATTGTAAATTTCAGTTTGAAAATAAGTTTTATGCTATGTTGTTTGGATTGGCGATGGAAATCCCCTTTCACCTGTACTAGCTAATTTATATATGGAATTTTTTGAAAGTAGAATTTTGCCTTCGATTGTTAATTTGAACCTGATTTGGTACAGGTATATAGATGATATTTTATGCCTTTGGCCTAATAATTTGGATGTTGACTTATTTCTTGGTAGGCTCAACAATTTAGTCCCATCTATTAAGCTTATCTTTTCTGGATCTAAAAATTTGGAGATGCTCTAATCAGTTCAAATTTGAAGTCTATCGCAAGCCTACTAATAATGACTTTTGTGCATTTTTATTCTGACCATCATCCCTCGATTAAGTCCTCTATTTTCTCTGCTATGTTTCTTGGAGCATTGAGAGTTGTCAGTCCTGAATTTTTAGATTCCGAGTTATGCAATATCATGAATATTGGTACTAAATTATGTTATCCTATTTCATTTTTAGATAACTGTCTTAGGAAAGCCAAGAATAGGTATTATAATAATGTAACTGTAAAGGAATTTGAGCGTAAAAATATCCTTAGCCTACCTTACCATGTTAATTTTCAATATCTCCCGACTTTACGTAAAGCAAATGGCATCATTGTAGTCTTTGAGTATAATAATACTGTTAAATCACGCCTAATAAAGAATAGTCCGGAAAATGTTGTTGGTTGTGTGTATTCGATTGGATGTACACAATGTAACTCAGTATATATAGGTCAAACGGGTAAAACGTTAGATATTAGGGTAAAACAGCATAAATATGCGTGTAGAACAGCTAATAATTCCAATGCTTTGTTTAACCATATGTATAGATGTTATCACAGCATCACGTGGGATAGTTCTAAAGCGCTTGTTGAAAATAGAGATATAATAGAAAGAAATATTCTAGAATGTGCATTTATTCATTTTAAAAACAATTTCAAGAACAGTGAATGTATAAAATTGACAATATCTTGTTAAAATTCCTTTTGCCTCTCATTAACTCTTGTTAAGTATGTGCTAATTGCTTTGGTTTCCTCTACGTTGTATATATTTACGGGCATCTTGCTTTCTCTCTTCATTCCCTGACGAGGTGTAGCTCTGAATACACGAAAGGCCTTGAATCGTTTTTCTTTTTCCTTGTGGATTTGCAGCATTCATTCATTTCACGTGTTTAATTGTGAAATTCATCCCATATATATATATATATATATAATATATATATATATATATATATATATATATATTATATTATGCTACAGGGGCAGCTTTCAACATTATAAAATAATTGTACAAAAGTTATTCAGACTCAGATTGATAAATTTTAGCTCTACCGGGAATTTCCCGGGATTGGTGATGAATTTCCTGGGAAATAAGTTCACCAATTCACACCCGGGATCCCAGGATCCCGCTTGTTGAACCCTAGTGACGATTCAGACATAAGGAAACCATATAGAAGTTACTGTGCTAAGGCAAACATGATTACAAGGAACTTCAAATTCTGTACAAACGAAGCTGAAGACACTTTTTTCATACTTTCTGCACTAATATTTATGGGCAGCAACGGTGGGTTAATTATAAAAAAGGTTCCTACAAACCCCCAATTTGCTTTACAACAGATCCTTTAGACTGCTGCATAAGTTACCTCCAAGTTGCTCAGCCTCTCAAATGTTCGCTAACCGCAACGTTTCGAGCCTCCCTGAGGTAACAAGACGCGTTCAATACAGTTTAATGCGAAGAATGAAAAACTAAGACACTCCAATTGTCCAAGTTATTCATTAGTCCTGCTTTATGTCCTCTAAATTAGGGACCTCTTGGTACGAAAGTGTCTGTCTATAGCTCCACTTAACTCCTGTAATAACTGTTCCATTTCACGTACTTTTTATTTCTCTTCTTACAACCTTTTGGGTAATGTTATTATTACTAATTTTAATATTTCTCGTTTCTTTACGGGTATTATTGTTATTTTTTTAATTGTTACTCTTTATTATTGTCACATTTTTAGTTTTTTAATTTGTTTTTATCTTTTTAGGTTTTTTTTTAATTTATTGTTTACTCAGTTGTGTCATTAATTACTTTGATAGATACTGTACTTATTTTTTTTTTAGAATGGGATCCGTCTCCTACAAATAAACATTACCATTATCATCATTTAAAATTGGTTTAAATCTGAAGACAACGAAAGTTACGCTTTAAATTTATCGTATGTTCCAAAACAAAAAAGAAAAAAAGAAACCTAAGTTCGACCCCTTTTTTCTCTAATTTAATAAATATCATTAAAAAAGTAAAGAAAAAAAAATTAAATTAAATTCATTTTTAATTTCCAAAATTCTGAAATTTTCTAACATCCGAAGCGAAATTTATGATTAAAAATAATAATAAAAAAAAAATTGCGCTTCCAAAAAAAAATAATAATTTAAAATAAAATCCAAAAAATGAAATTTTGAGATGAAAATATAAATTTTACTTTGGTCTGTTTTTCAATAGTGTGGCAAAAAAGCGTTAATTAGCGAGTTTTCCCTTCTCCCCAACGAATTTCAGCTGAAAAAAAATGAGGAAGGTAAGGTTAAATTAAGTCCCCGTTCAGGTACGGGGGTCGTCATGCACAGGAGAGGCACGTATACAACCCTCTTCATCCCTCTGCGCACGCGCGCACTTATTTCAGTTAATTACGTTAGATTAGGTCGTCTATTTCAGTTATTTACGTTAGATTAGGTCAAGTCAGAAAGGTCAAGTTATAGCCAATTGTCCATATATCAAATATGGACTTCATCACAGTCCTCTAAAAAAAAAAATTTATATATATATTTCTTCAAAGTCCTCCAAATATATATATATATATATATATATATATATATATATATATATATATATATATATATATATATGTATTACACACAGACCGTGCATGGAACAAGGAACTCTTCTGGGAAAATTAAATCCACTATAGTCCGAATAAGTAATGGTAAATAGCAAGCACTATAGTTTCTTCTTTTCCTGTCCCAAAGCTGGATCCTATCTGCTTGGCAGATAGCTGGTGAGGGAAGGTATATTTTGGAGCCTTTTTGCGAGTGACTCGTTGCCCACGTCGGGCTAACATCATGAAAAAGAAAAAACTATAGCATTTGTCATTTACCATTACTTATTCGGACTATAGCGAGTTTAATTTTCCCAGAAGAGTTCCTTGGTCCAATGCACGGTCTGTGTGTAACATAAAAGTTTCTCAGGGGACAAATATCACAGCGAAAATAAAACTTAAAACATATGAAATTATGCACTTAATACAATTAAAATATTGTAAAAGGAACTATAAAAGGGGGCTTACCTTTAAGATAAGAAAAGAATAAATGTAAGTAAAACCATTATAAATAATTTAAGGGAACATTATGCAAAAATTTAAAATGTAAAACATTAAAATCTATAAAATCTTAAAAGGAACAAATCAGGAACAAATCAGGAACAAATCAGGAACAAATCAGGAACAAATCAGATACAAGTTATTCAATCACAGAGAGAACAACGAATGGGAAAGAATGAAAAATTTTTTTGTTAACGGGCACTAACTTGGTTGGTTGGTTGATAGGCAAGTAAAATAAATTTTATTGAAGGATATTAAGGTTGTGGAATGGGGTATAAGGATTTATATCCGGTTTATGTTTAAAAATGAATATGGGCGTTTATTGGGTTTAACAATTATTGAGAAGTTTTTAGATTTAATTGGGTGGTCCAACTGATGGGAGTGGGAACATATATGTGATTGGGAGAGATTCGTAAGTCTATTATTATTAGTACGGCTACTAATACCCTCGCGCTCATCGATACGAATTTGGAGTTTGCGTGCAGTCATGCCAACGTACGACACTGCGCAATCGTTACACGTATATTTATAAATGACCGATGAGCACAGGGGCTTTGAAATTAAGTCTTTAAATTTGAAAAAGGAGTATAATTTACGTTCTAACGTGTAAATACATTTAACAGAAATTTGCTGATAAAATCTCTTCATAAGTTTACCAATTTTTCTCTTCAACACGAGACTTTCGGGTCCACAGTAAGGGAGTTTAAGATATACAACCTTCTTCTGTACTGTAGTAACGACGTTTTTAGTTTTATTAGAGAATTTTAAGTTCATGAATCTTTTTATTACACTGTCACTGCATTTAGAAGGGAAACCATTACCTAGTAAGAACTTTTTAAGGAATTCCAACTCGGCATGAAGAAAATGGTAGTTTTAAGTTTTCACTGTGATATTCGTCAATATTTAAATTGTTTTAAGTTTATAGTTGGTTTTAAATGTGTGTATATATATATATATATATATATATATATATAATATATATATATATATATATATATCATTTTTAGCACTGAAGATGACATTAGAAATGTCGAAAACTCTACATATTAAATGTTTGTATATGTACTAGTCTTGTTGTTTCTTATTCGACTAAGGTTTCCACCTCATAAATCACTTGGCTCTGTTTATATATATATATATATATATATATATATATATATATATATATATGAAAAATTATTTCACGAAAGTGAAATATATATATATATATAAGGGGGGCCATAAATTTAGAAACTTTCAGGTTTAAATATAATGTTTTGCAATGAAAGTAATAATTGGATTTAGCTATGGGCCTCAAAAACTGGAAGTGGCCCGAGCCTCTCTGTACCTCTGAGAAGGCCTGTATATATATATATATATATATAATATATATATATATATATATATATATATATATATCATCGATACACTCATAGTTTAAGTGGAAAAATGAAGAGTTAAACATCTTTTTACATAGAGCACCATTCCGTCCGTGTGTGTGTGTGTGTGTGTATATATATATTATATATATAGTTTCTGTTAGATTTTTACATATTTCTGTAATTTTCGCTGGAATAATAAACTTCAGTTTTCTATATACGCTGATTTTTTTGCTAAGCACCGTGGCCTCCTAGCTGAACACCTCCCACGACTCCCAGGTACAGTAGTAATGAGGGACAGAAAACTATGCCATGCTCAAAATCCCAAGCATACATTCATAGGCTATATTAACGTACTTACTGACATGACTGTAATAATAAATGTCTACAGTGAAATTAACTGTACATTGTACTTTACGAGTACATACACACAGTATGCAGCAGTAATTACTGTACTTATCATTTTATCATTTTACTACGAGTAAAGTACACGTTTGTTTTAGTAGTATGAGACAAATAAAGTATTGTACAGGGTGTCCCGTAAGTCTGGACCCATAGGGAAAAATAATAAAATTACAAAATAGTCCAAAAATTTATTTATAATATATTTTTTTATTATTTTATTATTATTTTTATTATTTTTTTATTATGATCTTACTCCGCTGGAGTTTTATTTGTGGGGCCACTTGAAAGCCAAAGTGTACGAGGTCAAACTTCAGAACATTTTCCACCTTAAAGCACGCATTTTGGAGGCGTGTCAAGAAATTTCTGCGACTGTGATTCAGAAAGTGCTGTCGCAGTGGAGATTGCGTCTTCAACTATGTGTGCGACACAACGGCGGACACTTTGAACAGATTATGTAATAAATTTTTGGACTATTTTGTAATTTTATTATTTTTCCCTATGGGTCCAGACTTACGGGACACCCTGTATATTGAACAGTATCAGTTAATACCATCCTAAGATACGTCTTATCCATTATTTAATATTTTTTAAAGTTTATATTTTAAATAAAAATTACTTTTAACCAACATTAAAAAACAACAACGACTAAAAAAAAAAACCAAAAACCGGTTGATGTTTAAAAAAAACGAACCTAAAAAAACCCTCTCATCAATATATAATATATATATATATATATATATATATATATATATTGGTTGCGAAAGGTTACTTTGTCATAAAATTATATTTGCTTCCGACAGTAAATGTCATTCGGTAAACAGTGATATAATTTATTTAATCGCAATTTCCCGATCAACATTTTTACGTCGGTCCGAAATGAAAATACCAAAAACGAAATGAAAACAAACCAAAAAAAATAAAAAAAATAAAAAATAAAAATAAAAAATAAAATAGTCTTTGCTCAAATACTGTTTTTTGTCACCAATTGCATCAAACACGTTTCTGAAACAAAACAATCGTTTTATTCGTATTCCGAAGACCTTTTTTGTACGTATTTTTTATCCGCATTGACGTATTTTTAAGCCAGTTTTATTTTACGAGAGATCACTTACCCCTCGGCAGTCATCATTTGATTCGGGATAATTTATGAAGTGCAATGCAGTTCAATCAGCAATTTTAAAGATACCATTTTGAGAGAAAAAAATTGATCCTTATTTTTGTGACTTTCAAATCTATGTATTTTACAGACATCAATTTTCCTTTTATGTTCAAAAATAAATATTCGTCATCCGTTTCGTACGTACGTTTATAGTGATCAATGTACTCTGTATAAAGTTTATGATTATATATATATATATATAATTATATATATATATATATATATATATATATATATATGTATATACAGGGTGTCCGAGAATTATCTGTACAATTTTTGGCTGTTATTAAAAGTCAACCATGAAGTGTAGAAATTCCAGTGTTGTCCCATTTTACAGAGAATCTCATTAAGTTTTTTCTGATACCAAGTTTTGACAAGTTTTTTAGAAATTCCAGTGTGTCCGAACATTATCTGTACAATTTCATCTTTTAATAAAATTCTTGATAACACACGTAAAATTCTTAAACAAGATTATTTAGAATCTGTATTTTCAAAAGTTTCTTTTATTAAAGTAACGTTGTTACAAACATTCGATATGTGCACCATTAGTGATTCGCAAAACATCCAATCGATACTCCAAATGTTGCCATGTACGCTGCAGCATATCCACATCAATTCGCTCAATAGCAGCTGTGATTCTTGCTTTTAAATCATCAATGTCTGTCACCCGCGTACATTTCTAAAACACTTGTCAAAACGTGGTATCAGAAAAAACTTAATGAGATTCTCTGTAAAATGGGACAACACTGGAATTTCTACACTTCATGGTTGACTTTTAATAACAGCCAAAAATTGTACAGATAATTCTCGGACACCCTGTATATATGTATATATATATATATATATATATATATATATATATATATATATATATATATATATATATATATATATATATATATATATATATATATATATATATATATATAGGCTACTGTGCATAAATACATATTTGTATGAAAGTGACGTCATTATTTTGTAATTAACTTAATTATTATAAAGTTTTACAGGTCAAAAGAAAACTGCATTTCAATCAATAAAGCTGAGAGAGAGAGAGCAAGAGAGAGAGAGAGAGAGAGAGAGAGAGAGAGAGAAGATAATTACTGCATGAATAAACAATAGATAATAAAAAAGTATACAAAAAAAAACTGACCGATTTTTCTCAAAATCGGAAAGCGCAAAATCGGTTTGCAAATAAAAAAAATAATAATTAAATAAATGAAATAATGAATATTCGCTCATGATAAAGAATTGAAGGTCAAAATTTGAACGAAATTTTCATTAAATTTCGCTCAGTAATAATCTTAGGAAGTAAAAAAAAGTTCAAACGATGTATGGACACGTCTTGAATAACACAAACTTTCTGGAAACAAAAGTATAGTCACGCGAAAGGTCTTCAGTTCGCGTTAATTAGAACTGATCAAACGGAAATCATGCGCATTTGGATTTGTGAAGAAGAGGGGATAAGAGTTCGTTTCTTTACCGATATATTGCTGATTCATACGAGACGGAAGACTGCTCGAAGGACAAATGTGATTCGCAATTTTGAATTTTATGCGACATTACTAAAGCTTTTGACGAGCTGAATGAATGTCGCGTGATCAAGTCATTCGACAGTTATTTCTAAAGAATGCGAAGAATCAGCGAAGGTAATGCGGATTCATCATCATCATCATCATCATCATATCATCATCATCATGGCCGTAAGTACCTATGAGGTCACCGAGGTCCGGACCTCGGTAATTATTTCCTAAAAAAAAAAAGAGACTGAACCGTTCTCCGTGTATGAAACGCATATTACCGCTTTTCTTTTGAAAAGAGGGAGCGTCGAGCGTTTTGTGTTTTGTGTTTAGTGTATAGCTTGGGTTGCGTTTGTGGATGTCATTTTAGTCTGAATTTTGCTCGTCCCGCCGCGCTCGAAAAAAATCTGGACCTCACTAATTTCTAAACCCTAGTTACGGCCCTGATCATCATATCATCATCATATCATCGGGTTTCGTAGAACAGAAAGGAATTAAGGAAAAGAATTGAGGCTTATTTTTTGAAACAGAACACCAGAATTTAAAACGAAGCAAAATTTTAAAAAAATGAAGGCCAATAATGGAATTTGGGGTTAAAGTTCTTTTCTGTTTATTCGTAAAAAACTGAAAGAACGCCGAAAAAATCTTGATTGAAAAGGGAAATTGTTGTTGTTGTTTTGTTGTTTCGGTTTTTCGAAGGATCGTAATCCTGAACTCGCTGCGAACAAATGGAGAAGAGCGAAACCTCATCCGAGTAAAATGCAACAAGAGCAAAACCGATTTCGGAATTGAGGGATTTTAGCCAAAAATGAAATTGAAAGTAGGATCGAAGAGTTTTGTGATTGAAAAGTGGAATTTGAATGGGAATCATTTTTTTCTGGCTCGGAATTAAAATTGGAATGACATCGATATGGAATGGAGTATTCACTTTCTTGGATTTTTTTAACCTTTGACTAGCGGCTTCTAAACTGAGGCCCGTTAGAGGATTCGCAAATATGTTAAAATATGGGATACAGTATGGTACATTAAACTGCATTATGTACCATAAAGTTTTCAAAGACGAGATATATCTGGCCACGAGGTAGACGTGGCCAACTGTACCTGGACTATACATTATTCTCTAAAAGAGTCAGCCAAGATTTGAGAAGTATCTCAGATGTTCTTCAGGGAGAAAAAGTTTTGAAACTACTGCCTAGAAACAATAAAGTTATATTCGACTGTCCACTGCTGACATTTCAAGTCACCACACTCTAAATGGTACTAGACGTCTACTTATATGAAATGTCTACTCGACATCTCATTATGAACTTAGCTTTCTGAAATGAATAATAGCTATTTTGAAATGTTTACTAGATATTTCGGATCACCTGAAGATCAGGGTCCCCAGCCTTCGTTAGTTAGCCTTATAAGGCTAACTAACTAAAATCTTACGACTTAACCTAACCAATCGTCAAGGACGTACAGTTGACCTAACGATTGGTTAAGTTAAGTCGTGATATTTTAGTTAGTTAGCCTTATAACTAGAGCCCGGATGTTCAGGCAAAATGCCATAAAATGCCTTTTCCGCCTATTTATAAGGTAACTGCCTATATCGTGGTAAAGCGCCATTTTTGTCATATTTTTCATTAATTAAAAAGGATTTTAAAATATGTTATCATTAGCCTAAATACGATTAAAATTACGATAACTCTTAATGCGACTAGTTTAAGGGTTAACTGTTCTACATTTATGAATTTATTTCCTAACTGGCAAACGTAGTTTCGTCGTAGAACCCCGCGCGACACATGGTCATTCGTTTTCTGCTGTACCACGTGTCACAATGCCTAAAGTCAGTGCATCGAAAAGTGTAAAATTAAACGTAAAATTTGAAAAAAATACTTATTTTTTGCAATCATTAAAAACATTTTTTTTCATGCAATTTTTCTTTCTTTGTATTTCATGTGTTGTTTTGTTTGAAATGTAAGAAAATAAATGCCTTTTTTGTGCCCTTTTCTGTATTTTATTTTGCCTTTTTGCCTGCCTATTTTGTAGTTTATTAGTGCCTAAACATCCAGGCCCTACTTATAAGGCTAATTAAAGAAGGCTGGGAGCCCTGATCTTCAGGTGATCCGATATTTCAGATATCTGAAGACGGTGCTTAAGTGTATCAGATATATAAAGGCGTAGAAATCAAACATTTCATTTGTATAATACAGTAAGTTAGTTTTCTATTCTTTGCGCCTTGACGCATATGCATTGTGGTTAAAAATATTTTAAAATTGTGACCCAGTCTATTTATGTGTTTGTATTTATAGGCTATCTCGAAAAGAGGAGAAAACAATTAGGATCACCTGAAGATCAGGGCCCCCAGCCTTCATTAGTTAGCTTTATAAGACTAACTAACGAAAATATCACGACTTAACCTAACCAATCGTCAGGTCAACTGTACGCCCTTGACGATTGGTTAGGTTAAGTCGTGATATTTTCGTTAGTTAGCCTTATAAGGTTAACTAACGAAGGCTGGGGGCCCTGATCTTCAGGTGATCCAGTTATTTGAAGGGATACAGAGTCAATTGGAAGAAGAAATGAATAGAAATTAAAAGTCAAAAGTCTTTAAGAGCAATACTGTGTAACAATTCTTTTCATATAAAGTTGAACTTATGCTTAAACTTAAACTCCTTAAACTTTCAAGGGTACTTTTCCGTTATAACCCCTCAATTTCTTCTTTCCCAGTAAGGTCAACTGTACACCCTTGACAAATGGTTAGGTTAATTCCTGATATTTTCGTTAAAACTAACGAATATTTTTACAAAATACTAACGAATATTTTAACGAAAATATCACGACCTAACCTAACCAATCGCTAGGTCAACTGTACGCCCTTGACGATTGGTTAGGTTAAGTCGTGATAT